>JARHVA010007325.1:0-65000 GCA_037957365.1 Torreya grandis | reverse complement strand
TTCAGGATTAGAGTTTAGCTCCGCTAAGCCTCCTAGTGCTATGTAAGAAGAATTCACCATGCCTATGCTCATGGAGGGGCAGATGGAGGCACAGGTGATGGTGGAGTCAAATGCTGATTTGGGGTAGGGAGTAGAAGAAGTAACACCTATAGTATGGATGGTGGTGGTAGAAATAGATAAAAGAGGTAAATCTACTCCTCATCTGGGCATCCTTCAAAAGGATGGAAAGAAAGGGGTTTCAGAGAAAAATGTTAAAGTAGGATGCAAGAAGGACTTGGAGAGGATTAAGATGATTGGGGTAAACTTGGTGGAGTTAGGAGCTATTAAGACCCTGGATTCCCACTTCTTGACTCCTCCCAAATGATCATTGTCTCTTGGAATGCAAGGGGCTTGAACAATAGCCCCATACAAAAAGCTATTAAGGAATTAGTTCGTAGGCATTCTCTAAATGTTCTCTTTCTTCAAGAAACTAAGGTTACTATTGATTTTATGATGAGTATAGCACCTAAGATATGGAGGCAAGGTCAATGTCAGTGCATTAGAGCCCTGGGATCTTTAGGGGGTGTGGCATGTCTTGAAACCCGCGCAAGATCCTTCTGGTGTCTTGGATTTCATTCCGGTCCTCCTTATCCATGGCTTTTTTGTGCATTGAATCAGGGGAAACTGTTATTCTCTCTTATGTCTATGCTCCAATGGATCTCCAAGGTAAGCTCGAGGTATGCAACAATATTCATGAGGTGCGTAGTTTGTTTCCTTATTTACCATGGATTATTGTTGGAGACTTTAATGCCATCTTGGATTTATCTGAGAAATGGGGAGGTATTATGAGAACTAAGCACTCTCCCATTTTTCTTAGAGACAATATCTCAGCACTTAATCTAGTAGACATCAAGCCTAGCAATGGCTACTTCACATGGAACAATAGAAGGGTGGGAGACAAAAATATTGCCGAGCGCCTTGACCGGTTCTTGGTGTCATGTTTTTGGGTGGGGGGGTCGTGGTCTTCCAACTCTGAGATACTTGATTGGTGGGGTTCAGATCACTGGCCCATTAAGCTCACTATTTCTTTAGCTAGGATGCCTCAGAGGCCACCTTTTAAATTCTAGCTCATGTGGCTCAGGGACCCAGACCTATATGGTTGTGTTGCTGATTGGTGGAAAAGACATAGATCGGGTTTTGGCACAGTAATGTATATTTTTTCCAAGCTCTTACAATTTTTTAAGTATCAGCTCAAACATTAGAACAGACAATGTTTTGGGAACATTTACTAGGATAAAAATGTGGCGCAAACACAATTGAATGATGTTACGTAGATGATTAGGGAAGAGGGGGCATCTGAATCTCTATTAAGAGAAGAAGCTAAAGCTTTAAAAGCCATGGAGGAATGGGAGTTGAGAGAGGAAATCTTCTGGAAGGAGAAAGCACAGAATGTTTAGCTTTAGGAGGGGGATAGGAATATCGCATTCTTCTTCAACTCAATGAAAGCCAAGCAACATGGTAATACTATATCCTCTTTGGTGACGGACAGGGGGGAGATTATTCATTCCACCCAGGGTATCTGTAATGAGGTAGAGCAGTATTTTGCTTCTTTATTTCAGGAGGAAGCGCAGGGGGACTCAACAGCTGAGGCTCAGGTTCTTTCCTATATTCCCTCTTTGGTTTCTTTGGAAATGAATGAACATCTTATGAGTGCCATTTCTATGGACGAGTTAGAGAGGACTATTTTCCAGATGCAAAAAGGTAAAGCACCTGACTTGGATGGATTTTTGATAGAGTTTTTCTAGGAGTTTTGGGACATTATTAAAGTTGATCTTTTCACTATTGTTCATGAATCACAAATGAATAAGTAGATGCTCAGGGCCCTAAATTTGACTTTTTTGGCTCTTATCCCTAAGGGGGAGGGAGCTAATCAGTTAAATCAAGTTCATCCCATTTCCCTTTGCAATGTGATTTATAAAATTATTTCTAAGCTGATAGCTGAAAGATTAAAAAGGTGGCTTACTTTGCTTATTTCTGAAGAACAAAGTGGATTCATGGAAGGTCATCAAATCTTGGATGGAGTGGTCATGGCTACAGAGGCTATCCATTCAATGGCCAAGTCTAAAGAAAAGGCTATGTTCATCAAGCTAGATATGAGTAAAGCTTATGATAGAGTCTGGTGGTCCTTCCTTAAGAAGGTTTTGGGTGCTTTTAGATTTAGAGAGGATTGGATTCACTGGGTTATGAGCTATGTGAATTTGACCTCCTTCTTAGTTTTGATTAATGGAGAGCATTCTAATTTATTTGAGGCATCTCGGGGACTACGGCAAGGTGATCCCCTCTTTCCTTATCTATTTCTTCTTCTAGTGGAAGGGCTGGGATGGTTGATTAAAAGGAATGTGGAAGGGGGATATATTTAGGGCTGGCAATGGGGAGGAGGTCTCCCGGCTCTATCTCACCTATAGTTTGTGGATGATGCAGCCTTGATGGGCATGGCAACTGTTAGGGAGGCTTCTAATATGTGCCAAGACTTGGATGTTTATCTTGAGGCATCAGGGTAGCTAATTAATGAGGGTAAGTCTTCAATTTAATTCTTCAACACCCCTCTTCCAATTTAAAAGAGAATTGCTAATATTTTCAGGTTCCAAATTGGAAGTCTTCCTCTGCTATACCTTAGAATTCCCATCTCGACTGGGAGGTAGTCTAGAGAGTTGTGGCAGGGCCTTTTAGACACGTTTTGAGCTAAGGTAAATCATTGGACTCATTGCTGGTTGTCCTTTGCTGGTTGGGTTCAGCTACTTCAATCAGTTGTGTAGGTGCTCGTTATACATAGGTGTATGATACAGGTGGCACTGGTGAATTTTGTGAGAGACCTTGATTCCTTAGCAAGACAATTTCTATGGGCTGGAAATTTATCAGTGACTAAGTGGAGTCTCATTAAATGGGAGGTAGTTTGTAGTCCAAAAAGGCTAGGAGGTCTTGGATTAAGACAATCGCTACTCTTTGGTATGGCTTTGGCAGCAAAATTTTATTGGAGGTGGTGTGTTGAACAAGACCGACTATGGTCTAGAATCTTATCCCATAAGTACATGGTTGGGATTCCACAGAGAGATACCCCTCGACATAGCTTGGTAGGGAAAGGGTCGGCAATTCGGTTTATGCTCAAGAAAGGGGCTGCGCTCATTAAGCATGGATTATTTTGGATATGCAAAAATGGGATGGAGGCACGGTTTTGGCAAGACTCTTGTGATGGCTTTCCACCCTTAGTAAATCAAGATCCTCAGTTAAATATATTAGCTTAGAAATTTTGTGAAGCTAGATGGTCAAGGGTGGGTGACTTTAAGGTGTTTTCCCATCATGGGCAGGTGGTGGAAGCGAGATGGAAAACACCTGAGGAGTGGCTAATTGTTGGATTGGAGGTTGAGTGTGTGGAACTCCAATCCATTCTTACTAGGTGTAGTTGTAGTGCCCTATTAGAAAGTGATGTTCTAGCATGGGCCCCCAATCTAAAGGGATCATACATGGTGTCTTTTGGGTACCAAGATTTGATCTCTCAGCAGCTGGATGGTGGGAGGGAAGTTCCCTGGTGGAAAAAATTTTGGAACAATTTCTCTTGGTAGAAGTGTAACTGTTTCATTTGGACTTTGGCCTGGAATAGATGTTTGACGTGGGATAATATCTGGAAGAGGGGATTTTTTGGCCCTTCAAGGTGTGCTCTATGCAGTAATGAGGAGGAAAATTCTCAGAATTTATTCTTTTGATGCCCATTCTCTACGCAATTATGGCACTTTTGGTGGGAAGCATGGAAATGCTAGTGCGTTCATGCATCCTCCTTGGTCGATTTTTGGGCGAGATTAGGGAGACTGCCCTCACTGACTTCTTTTTTGTAGGAGGTATGGTACACTGGTCCTATATTTCTTTTATGGCAAGTCTGGATAGAAAGAAATCACAAGATTTTTTGAGGAGAAAAGTTGGGAATTCAACAGGTATGGACTAGAATATTGTGCATGGTCCAAGAAACCATTGGAGCTAAGAGTGAGATTACCTTGCCATTAACGAAGAGTGATCCTGAGATAGCAGAGAGGCTGGGCGTACAGGGGATTTCTCTAGTCTCAGCATGCATCAGGAGGGGTAGACAAGTGAAATAGAGAGTACCATGGATGGGGAAATGGATGCCACCTCTTGATGGTTTTTTGAAACTTAATACAGATGGTTCATCCCATGGTAATCCAGGTTCGGCTGGGATTGGTGGGATCGGCAGGGATTCAGCTAGTTCAGTGGTCTTGATTTTTGTGATTAACAAAGGAGTGTAGACCATTAATTAGATGGAAGGCCAGGTGATTTTATATACTTTGAGGTGTGCCTATGATCTAGGATGGTGGAATGTGATCTGTGAGGTTGATTCTCAAGTTTTTGTCAATTTTCTTCTTGAGAAGAAGACCTCTGATGTTTGCTAGTGGCTGTCACTAATTGTTTAGCAGATTCTTTAGGTCAGTTCTTGTATGGATTCAGTGATTTTCACCCATATTCCTAGGGAATGGACCAGGGTGGCCGATTGCCTGGCAAGATGGGGTTCAGAAGAATTTGTAGGCTGGAAGTTTTATGGTTAGGAGTAGATGCCTAACACACTATGTCAGAATCTGGAGAGGATTATTTTCTAAGATGAAAGTGAAATTAGAGAATAATTTTCTTGTTCTTGTGGGTTTCTATAGTTTAGTTGGTTCTTGAGGTGTTGGCCTCAGGCTGTTATGTACTTTGGTATTCTTTATTTTAATAAAGTTTATACCCCCCCTTTTTTTTTAAATGGATGAGAAAAAATAAATAATGATTAATTACATAAAGCACCTAGGGAACATGAGCTAAGTTAAAGAAACTACTCTTACATCCCCTCTCAAATGAAGCTAGGGGCTAAAAATTAAGGTGTCATATCTATAGTATGATTCCCAAAAATAAGGCTTGATCAATTACTTCTGTACAATATATCCAAGAATAAATGAATAAGGAACATGTCCTCACGAACACCCACAAGGATAAATTACAAAAGCCTATGTAAGCCATGTAACTCAAGGTAATGAGCGATGCAAAAGGCTTTGTAAAGATTATTGACAAGCATTTTGACATGCACCAAAATTTTAGGATCATCTCATGATTTGCCTCTCTTAAAAGTGGATTCATGGGAATCCCACCAAGGTTTATATCTACCTAGTCTAGGCACACAAATATTCACTTAGTGGCTCATTGTGACCATCCCATTTCAAGGGGCATTTGATAATTCTTATCCTTTGGAATTCAAACTTTGTTTCAATGGGTTTTGGGTACTTGAACAATGTAAAATGTGATGTGTTTATTATTTTCTCAAATGGGTTTCATGTTGTGTTGATAAATAAAAGGTATGCATTCATTCATTCATTAAGCCATTTGATTACATAAAGCAAAATAAATAAGCCTGCATTTAAAACTTACCTAATAACAAAATCAATAGGTGTACAATTTCATTTGGTGTGTTTAATTCTAATTTTTAAGTTCATTCCATTGATTAATATTTCAACAATGCATAAATTGATATAAACCAAGATAAACAATAACATTAGATTGTGTGCATTCAAACCCTAGACTAACAACTGATTAATATAAAAGTAAAAGAGAAGGGGAAGGGAAATAAAATAAAATCTTGCAATAATGTTGACAAATTTGGTTTCAGGATTGAATGATCTATACAAATTGATACCTAATCCAATCAATGATTACACAATAAAATGCAGGGCCACTACAAGATTTTAGGAAGAACGAAGAAATAAATAATAGCTACCACCACAGTATACATGCACAAATGGAATAAAATAATCCCAAGTCTTATATTAATCAAAATATATCATTTTGATAATCAAATCCAAGTTCATTACAATAATTCTCCCAAAATTTTGATATTATAATGGTAAGAGAGGAGTTGAGTGAGAGATTAACACTAATAAAACATGAAAAATGCAAAAAAATAAAAGTGCCTGGCTCTGAATCTCTTATGTGAGTAAAAAAATCCAACCCTTATAGTGTAAAATACAAGCAATATATAACCAATTGATCTTCCACAAGGGATATTTTCCCTCCAAAATACTCCAAAAACCTTCATTAATTCTCTTGTTACCTCCATGCCTTCATTCTCCCTCCAAATTTTCCACATTCATTATTCAAGTCTACACAAGAGCAAAAATGAAGTTAAAACTAGTAATTAAAAGAAGTGAATAATGAATTTGACACTAAAACATGAACAAGTTTTCCCACAATCAAAATCATGCAAAATTGAAGACACTATTGCATTTTTTCCATAACCATATTCTTGGCAACATGAATGGTTTGAATTTTTGACAAGTGAGGTACAATTTATGCCTAAAAACCAAAAAATACCAAAAATGGCCTCTCTTGGACCTATTCAAGGTTTTCAAGGGAACCAAGCTTATGTTTTTGATGTTACTATTGAAATTTTCAAGTCCTATTTCTAGTAGGGATTCTCAATCCCAAATAGGACTAGGAGACACACTTTACATGCTAATAGACCTAGATGATAATCAAAAGTTTGGTCATAACTAAGTGTTTTAAATTAAAATTTGGTAGGAAAATGGTTTTGGGGGCCCTAAGACCTAATTAGGATTGGGACCCTTAGTTAGGTATATGGGATTTATAACTTGGCTTTCTCTGTTTTAATTATGGAATGAGGGGGTAAAAACATGTAGGCATTTATCAGGGAATCGGGGGCCCAAAATCATGATTAGTAAAGGATTGAGGGGATTATAATGCCTAAAGACATAGTTGAGGCCCAACCCATAATTAAAACTATGGAACAACTATAGGGATGACCACTAACCTAGTTGGGGATGCATCCATAGTCAATAAAATAACACTCTATAGGGGTTGGTCCCAACCTAATTAGGGATCCACATCAATTACAAAATGTATGAAGGTGAGGGATCAACCCATGACCTAGTCAGGGTCGAATCCATAGTTAAAAAAAGACACTGTGTCAAAATATAATTAAAGACCTAGTCATTATTTGAAGCCCAACTAATGAATAAAATGAACTTAGTCCCAACCAAACTAATTAACAAAGAAAATGAAAATGACCCCCCTCTTAGACCTAATCAGGATTTGGGGGTCTGATTAGGTCTACAAAGTTAATTTTTTAAAACATAGAAAAATTTCAAAATGAAAATATTTATTATAACTAAGTGGATAATTTTGTACCAAATAAACCAAATCAATAAATTTGAAAATTTTTTCACTCACAGAAGTAGGATTTTGAAAGTATGAAACAGGGATCTAGGAGTCACTTTGGGGAGAAGGTCAAAACTTGAAACTTGCTTAAATGATCCTAGTGAACATGATGGAATAGGTTCTAAAGGATGAAACAAAAAATAAACCAAATTAACCTATCAAGGTACAATGAGAGACCTAAGCAAGTCAGAGAATATTTTTTTTCAAAGATCTAACAAGTGGGATAAGTGTCTTGAAAATGCATTTCTAATCAAAGAGTAAAACATGAAACTTATATGAATGAGTAAGGTAGAAAAGATGGGATATATCCCAATGGTCCAACATGCATTAAAATAAAATTGACCCCCCAATGTAGTTGTAAGGAGTTGAGAGAGTAGGTAGGCATGAATGCCAAGTGAGTAGAAATACAACAAAACTCTGCTTTGGGGCCAAGTGTTATATATATGAAACTTTAACATTATGAATTAGTCATCACAATGGGATAGGTATCAAGATATGGAAATCATGGATATTGATATAACCTCCTAGATTAGGATAAGAGAGATAAGAGAGACAAACTTCAACTACAAATTGGGGGGTCAAAACTAGACTTTTACGCTAAGTATAAAATATAAAGTTGAATCATATGGACGTGGTCCTTATAATAGTGATGGTTTTGAGTCTTGGTTTAAAATACAAACTGAGATATACTACCAATGAAACTTGTGGTGATGATATCAATGAACTATGAGTTCATACAATATCACAACAAATGGCAAAAAAAGAGGTTCCCTGATTCTTGGAAGAATTATGGTGTTTTGTGCAAGTAAAAACAAATGGTGACTCTACTAATAAATATTCATGAGTATTTTAAAATAATATAAATGCATCTACAAACCCATAATATCTATTTGAGACTATATATGGAACATGAATGGATTAAAGAGAGGAAAATATGGGAGTGGCTAAAATACCAAATCAGATAATCTTATTGATTGAGTGTGTGAAAATGAGTTAAATTACCACTTCTTAGAACCTACAAGGAGTAGCTTCTATGGAATCAATCATCAGATGAGTGAATCCTAACTTGGGAACACTTTCCTAGACATTGATCCACTACTATAAAAACATCTGTAGCCTTGATAGAGTTACCTTTAATCCCACTCAAGGCCTTGCTCCACTACAACCAAGCTAGAAAGCCCATGGTGAGGTTGCTTGAATCACCCAAAATCAAGTTTTTCTTGAAATTTCTCTTTTTATTTTCTTTTCTTGTATTGATTTATCTTTTCTCTTTCTCATTTAACATCTGAATTATCATTTGGGGATCATTATAGTAAGTGAAAGGTAGAATTATGTATTTTCACCCTAGATCTTTACCATAATAGGTTCACCTAGGCAAACCCAGAAACCATTAAGATGTTAATTGTGTACTTGGTTTTGAGAGAATGACTTCATTAACTAGATAGTTTTACCCAAACATAGCCAAAATAAAATAAAAATTATAACATATATGATATCCATACCTTTGAAATTGATTCAGAAATAGAATCTAATGTTGTAAAATACTTAGAGTATTTATGCACCAAAACATCACTCGAGCTACCTATGTACATGACGTATGTTATTCAATTATTTTGACCAATAGGGGAACCTAAAGGGAAAAGCAAGTGGATAGGGCCTAAAAGAGACAAAAAATAGGCCATACTAATAATAAAAAGTGGGAAAAGTAGGAAATGTAAACTAAACTATCAATAAACTAAGATAGTAAACAAAAATAAAACATGAAATCAAAAGGGAATGTATTTACAAGAACTTGTCAGGCTTAGTCAATCATGGAAGTCATGTTTGAGGAACTACCCATTAATAGGAAATAATATTTCCATACTAGTTAGATACCTTACATGGAATGCATTCTCACCTAGGATCTTAGAGATTTTGTAGCAACCCAAAATAGGGCATCAAACTTGCCATGTTGTCCATTTTTCTCATGAGCCTTGTCTTAGAGAAGGACCAGATTAGATATTCTAAAGCCTTTAACCTTTTCTCACATTCCAAACCAAAATTTGACATCTTGGTGTTTATTGAAATGTAATAGAGCTATATCACATTTTTATTTGACTTGTATCAAATTAAGAATATAAGCTTCTATCTTATTGTTAGTTTATAGGTAGTATCTCATGAACTATAATGTGTGTATTCTTATGATAACTAGAAATATGGGGTCTTGGCCATAAAAAATATTATATGGTGATATTCCTAATGTTGAATTAATTAGAATCCTATCAGACCATATTGAAAACTTAAGAAATTTATGCTAGTCCCTAGGGTTCTTTGCTAAGATATTCTTAATAACATCAACTAAATTTTGCTACCCCATTACCTTGTAGATAATAAATGGAAGAGAATTTTAGTATTACCTAGTTTTCATAGGCTCATTTAATAAATTTAATAGATGAGAAAACGTTACCATTATTACATACCAACATACCAAACCTAGTGATGATGTGTTCTTTTAGGAAGTTGATTACCCTGTTGATCATATTATTCTTGACGTCTTTAACTTTAATTTAATGGGTATATTAATCAGTTGTGATAAGGATGAACTTATGTCCCCTAAAATAATTAACATTGATGGCACCAATAAATTCCAATCCCCATTTTGTGAATGGTTGAACCTCAATGACTGACTACAATAGCATGACATGAGTATGTTCTCTATGCACAACAACTTGGTAGGTATGATAGGTCTAGGTTTGAGCATGAGCATCTTTAAAAATATGTGGATAGTATTTACCTTATCTAAGTATATGATGGGATATAATACTCCCTAATATGTGACTACTTCCATATTTTCCAAGGAAATCATTGAGTATTCTAGTTGCTTCTTGTTTTTTGAATCATCTAAGATATATGTTTTCATGATTCCTTCTAAACAACATGCCTGATTTAATCATGAAGTTATTAGTATTTATGTGTAAGTATCTCCTATGAATGTAATTCAAGTGATTTGGGCACTCATTATTTAGAAAATAGTATACTACATCATGGTACCAGTCATCCTTAGTAATATCCTACATTATGTACTGTTGGCAAACTATCTGTGGGTTTATTTTAACCATGGATTTATTACTTCCTTGACCTATTATGATCTTCATTGGATGGATATCTAGGTTAAATTATTGGAGAATGGTCATCCAATTTTCCCTTTGTTCACCCCATTCATTTTTCATTAACATAGCCTTCACTATTGGGTTTGGTAAAACTACAAACACCTTTCTACGGAGAATGTAGTGCCTAAACTTTTTAAATGATTTGATCAAGGCAAAGACTTGTTTGTTTATATTTGAATAAATAGTTTAGCATTACATATAAGAGAGATCATGAATGAAATAGGTATCTCATATTTGGATTATTTATTTTGTGTTAGGACATTAACCCTTGAGTGATATGAGGTGAAAGAAAAGATGCAAAAGGGTTGTGTATAATTAGGACTAATTAGCATTGGTGTATTTACAATTACTTTCTAGATTTGAGAAAAATACACTTATGCTTTAGTCATCTATTAAATCTTGGTGTCCTTATTTATCATATTATTTATGTTTAAACTATCTCTATAAATATTGAAATGAACTTCCTAATGAAGTTGATCTTGTCAAAGAATGACTTCAACTCTTTTCTACTACTAGGCAATAGAATTTTCAAAATTGCCTCTAATATTTCAAATCCTATAAATATGCCTTGATTTGAGATTATTTGTCCCAATAACTTACCCTTTGTGACCCTAAAGATGCATTTATTCATGTTCAATAAAATTCCATGGTCTTTGCACATCTATATAACTACCCTCAAGTTTTTCATGTGGTTTTCTTGGTTCTTTGTAAAGATAGTTAAATCATTCATGTATATGACTATGCATTTATTTCTGAAATCCTTGAATATAATATCCATGGGACACTAAAAGGTTACATCCACATTGATTAGGCTGAATGGCATCCTTTTGAATGTTAATGTACCCCATTTTATTGTAAATGTTATCTTATTCTAGTCCTCATAGTTGACCATTAAATAATTATACCCTGAGTACCCATCAAGGAATGACATCATTTAATAGCCATTCACTACTTATAAAAATTCATCTAGTGAAGGCAAAGGGTAATTATTATTTTTTTGAGGCTTTATTCAAGTTGTGGAATTCAACACATATCCTTATCTCTCTAATTTTATTTCTAACTAACACCAAATTGGCCACCCACATGGAGTGACTTATAAGGAATATTATTCTTGCATGGAGTAATTTTTCACTTCTTTGAATATCAATGGATCTAGCAATAGATTGATTGATCTTTACCTCTAGTATAATGGTTTAAATCCTTGCTTAAGAGGTATGGTATGCATGAGAATATAAGTTTTGAACACTTTTAAGTCCTCATATCTCCATGCAATAACATCTCTAAAGTCCTTTAAGGCCTAAACAAAGTCTTGTTTTTATTTTTTAGTACATGTTGTGCCTAGAAACATATTATTTGATTCATTTACATTGCCTAAATGGTAATTTTATTGTAGAATACCTTTGGTGGGTGTTGATTTCTCTTTCTCACCTTGATAATCCATGTTGAACAACCATTCTAAGGAGACCATGCCCTTGGGTATACTATTTATTTTTGGATTGATCACCCCTTCATCACTAGGTTCAAACTCTTCTCTATCATCTTCATCCATGATTTGAGTCTCAAACACATCTGTGTTTGTAATTAAGTTAATGATATATTGATCATCATTAAATACCTATAAGTTCTTGATATTATTGGGAATGGAAGGAGTAGAGACCAGCTTCATAGAGAACATTCTCAATTTGGATTCAACTATAAGTTTTAGATTACTTACAGTTGTTTCCAATGCATCTATCATGTAATTTATTCTATGAGGCAATGTTTAAATGTTGAATGAATCAAAATCCTATATTGAGTTCCATACCCAATTTTGGTATCTAGATAATCACTTGTCATTAAAAACATACTAGCTTTTAATCTACTTAACCACTAGTTCAAAGTCACCCAGTACCTTAAGTTTCTTGACTTTCTTCTTTAGTGAGAATAAGATACTATGAACTAGTACCTCATATTTAGCCACATTGTTTGTGTAAGAAAATTACAAGTGAAATGTGTCTAAATATGACTTTCATCGAGGATTGATGATCCCTACACCAAAACCACACCCACTCTTAGACTTAGAACTATCAAATTTTAGTATCCATAGATGATTTTTAGTTGTATTTTTAGGATTATAATGAGTAGGTTTTGCTACAACATTGATTTCTTCATAGATTTTATCAATTCCAAGTAGGCATACCTCTTATTTCTTAGTCGATAGGGACCTTCTAGTTAAGTCCTCAGTGTTGAAGTGAGTACAAGGTTGTTTAAGATATTTTCTCTCCCATCATGGGAGCTTAAAAATTCCCTAACTTCACTTGGAAAACTCTCATTAAGCTTGTTGATTTCTAACTTAGCCATACCCAATACTATTAATAACTATTAATAGCCTTATTTTTCACTTAGATGAGTTGGTTTCACCTCCTCATGTATTATGGAAGCACAAGGAAACAAAGTCATTTTAGGTGCACAGAGGAAATGATCCTCATCAATTTGATCTAGATCCTCAATTTATGTATTTTCTTGTATGAACATCATGTTGATATAAAACTTGTTATAAACTTTTGCCTCTTTCTCAAGTGCATATACCATAAGATTTGATTCTTCATACAAGATCTCGTTCACCTTATTGTATTATATTATTATGTGAGTCATATTAGGCTCACATTCAATCTTGATTTGATTGGGTATGCCTCACCATGGAAGACACATAATAAAGAAGTTTGTTTCCATGTAATTGCATAATGTTCTAGGCAAACCTCTACTAAGAAGCATGACATAAGCATCAGGTATATTAGCTACCTAAATGTTAATAAAGTGTTGCACCCTTGAATTAGAGGCTAGAAACATATAGATGTGGTTTAACTCACTAATAAGGTTAACCTCTTATTTTTATAACTAAACAAGTTTCTTATTGGACTTAGTAGGTGTCAAAACCAATTGCTAGAAAATTACATAATGCATCACATTGACATAAGCACCTGAATCCACCAAAACATTATGTGAGTTTTTACCAAAAATAAATATCATTAAGAGGAAAGGAGGAGTTTCAAATTTTTATTGTAAATTACAACATGAGCATCAATTATCTTATTAGTTTATTTCCATTTAGGATAGGATAATTCTTTTAGTAATATGTCCTTTTGATTTAAGATTTGAATCAAGTCAAACATCATGATATTAGACTTAGTTTTCTTTAGATCATCTATAATATTATATCCATGTTTGCTTGGATCTATTGGTTTATCACTTTATAAAAAAGTGTGAACTAGGATTTTCACTAAGAAGAAGAGATTAGTATTGTGTTAGTGATAAAATGAACAAAGCAAATTGACAAACAACACACTAAACTAACACCTTCATGCCTAGTTAATAGGGTGAGCTTAATAACAAAAAATAAATGACAAACACAACTAAAAAGTAAGGAAAAACAAGAATCCTTCACCTTCCTTGGATGCTCCAAATGCTTTTGTAGTGGTTTATTTGACTTGTGCTCATGAAGTCTGTTGCAATGGAGCTTGACTATCCTCCAACTCTTCTTGTCACCTTTGGCTTTGGCTTGGCTTAGCTTGGAATCAATTTGGCATGGTAACACTAATTATAATACATTTTGGAATCATTTGTGCATAATAACTTTGCATTATTAAGACTTTTTAAAGATATTTAAGCCTAATAACTTTGCACCAAAATAGCCTAGAAATGATGTTCATGGCCTCTCTATTTATAGATTTTTGGAATGGTTTGAGGATCAACCTAAACCATCCATATGAAAATTAAGATGTGTGGATAAGGATTAATCCAATTATAAAATTAAATTTGATAAATAAGCTCATCAATATTTGGGATAAAAAATCAATTAAGAGGCATGGGGGGCATTGATGAGGCATGGGAGGCATGAATCCTGATATTTGTGGCATGTATGGCCTAGGGATGTCTTCCCAAGAAATGAGGTCACCTGATGATGCAAATATTCAAAATTTATTTCTAAAAATAAGTATTCAACAATTTTCCATGGAATTCTTAATTAGGATCTAATTTGGTTTAATTAGCTCTTAAGCATGATTAAGCACTTTGTGCACAAATTACTCAAATTGATTAGAATGCCTTATTATTGGTCCAAAATTTGATTGGATTAGAATTAGAATGTGATGTTAGATAAATTATATATATTATCCCATTTAGGATGTTGTCAACATAAAATAACAAAGTCACATGTCCCATATAATAAATTTGATAGAAAAGAGTAAACCAGAGCACCTAGGTGCAAAATTGGCATTTTGACTCGAAAATGAATTGATCAAAGTTAGCTAGTCCATAAATTGCATTATCCCATTTAATAATAATCTAGACAAAATTGACACTTGAATATGTCAGTTTCACATCATTAGCATATTTAAGTGTTTTTAGGCCAAATTGTGCATTTTAGTGAAAATTGTTCAAAACCCTGATTGAAGGTTATTGGTGGCCAAATTTAGGTGTGTAAAATTTGCCCCTATTTGAGAAGGCATTGAAAGATATAAGCATAGTAACGTATTCTCAAATAATGAAAATTTCATGTATGCCTACAACCATAATGATGATAAACTAACTTTATGATGCCCCCTCAAGAGAACGGTTGGCATAAGTAGGTCAGAAAATAGCCCCTCAAAAAGAAAGAAACTAAATGAGGGGACCAAAGAAAGGAAAGATGATGGGGTGAAAAAAGAATGATTTTTAAAAAGTATTCAAAAGCATTGAGAATGCAAGTGGGATAGTGTATAATGGTTTACCCAAAGGTAATTATAAGCATTGTACCTTAATAGTGGTAACATGGTATGATAACACAATGATTTTCCCAAAGGTAGTTATAATCATTGAGAAGATGGAGATGCCCTACTTAGGATAGAAAAACAAGATAACAATGTGCTTTTGTATGGGCAAAAAAATTAAAGTGGTGACAAAACAATGATTTTCCTAAAGGTAGTTATAATCATTGAGAAATCCAAGTGGGATGATGTACAATGATTTTCACATAGGCGATTATAATCATTGGACCCTGAATATGGAAAAAATGATAAACTTGATCGAGGATGATGATAACTTAACACAGAGGATAATGATGAATTGGAATAACCTACTAGTAGGAAGATGCTCATTTAAACTAATAAAGGTTAGAATTATTTCATGGTTAATTACTCTATTTGGATTATGATTGGGATTGAATCGGGATGTCAGTGTAAAAGAGATGTTGATGCCACAATGGTTGAATATACTTATTGAATCTGAGGTTTGTTATAGCACATCTTGGTAGGCATCATGGTATAAGATCATGAGGACTTGCCCAAAATATGCATAAGGACTGACTGTGACACTCCAATACTTAATAGAAAATAATGCACCAATGATAGAAACCATGATGATAATGTAAACATATGAATATGGATGAATTCAAGTATAAGTGTGGGCAAGGAATCAACCAATGAACACACATAAACCAAATCAAGGTAACAGTGCTAAAAACAAACAAATTGGTAGATAAACAAATAAAATAAGCAGAAATAAACAAATAATGCAATAAAAGCCATACAAACATTACCCCTAGAAAATAGGTGACAACTTAAGAAACAAACAAAATGGGTGAATAGAAGAAAAGGAAAGGGGTGGATGAACTATCTCCATATGCACTAGGCAAGTGGACTCTGCCTACATAGTTCTATGGATGTAATATCTAATAAAAAAACTTTAGGCCAAATATAGATCTCCCGAGGAATGGGAAGAATGTGATAACTGATTGAAAAAAATAGAATGGATGTGATAGAAGAATAGGATTGATCATGAAAAATGGCAAGTGCGTGAGATCCAAAGAATAAAAAGGATGGGGAAACTAAGAAACAAGTGATTGGCTTGCAACTTAGTAAGGGTTCCTAGAATCCTTAAGGCAAAGAAGTGGTTAATGTTTTTGGTTTTTTTCTAAAAATTTTACAAATATTTTTGGAATTTTTGAAGTATCTCAACTCGATCAAGAATGATGAGACACAAAATGGTTCAAGCTCACAAAATAGTGAGAACATTCAAACTTAGGTTTCTCACAAAATGATGATAGCATTCAAATGTAGGTTGCTCATAAAATAGTGAGAGTGTTCAAACTTAAATTACATGTAAAATGGCAAGAGCATTCAAATGTAGGTTGCTCATAAAATGGTGAGAGTATTCAAACTTAGGTTTCTTGAAAAATGGCAAAAACATGGTGGAAAGGGTGACTGAGCTAACCTTAACAAGTATGGATTACTACCTACATAGTCCCAGAGAGGACCTCAAGTCACTATAGTTCTACCTTATATTAGAGGAATTCAACTAGTGTAGTAAACAATTCAAACAAAATAGACACAGTTGGTAAAAAGGCATAGTATGGCATAAGAAGTGGTAGTTGGTATGTCAAAGCGCAATAAACAAAATTTGCACCTAGTTTTCCCATAGGTGGTTATAACTAGGTCACAACAACATGGATCAATGGTATTAATTTTACCAAAGGTGGTTAGAATTAGTAGCAAGACCAATGATAAGAAATAAGTAACAAATAAAGGATGCAACTACCAAAACTTCCATCATACTACTCCAAAATATGATCTCTACTTGAAGTACTTGAAATAACTAATGAAATTGATCAGATTCTTTAGTGCTAAAAATGTGTAATGAATAAACAAAAACCAAGGTTAAACAGGTTGGGTGGATAGGATTTAGAACATATTTGGTTGATATAACAAGATGGTAAAGTATATGGAATGGGCTAAAAGTAATGATAAGCATGGTATTTTTAAAAAGAAGAATAGTCATAAAATGGCACCGCTAAAATGGTCCTTATAGATAATACACCTTAGCACTCAATCATAGTATCACTTGAGGTAAATAATGTTCATCAACTTAGGAAGTTCATCTCCATTTGGTGTGACAAGCCTATATGCTCTTGATCCATAATCTAAAGTAATGATGAAGGGTCCTATCCTATTTGGTTTGAATTTACCTTTATGCTTCTTCTCAGTCATGGTATTCTTTTGGTTTTCTATAAGGACAAGATCACCAAGTTTAAATGTTTTATATTTGACACATCAATTATAGTGGCCTTTGAGTCAATTCTGATATGCCTAAATATTGTTGAGCACGGTTGTGCTTTTTTCATCAAGTAGGTATAGCTCTTGCAGGCAAGTTACTTGATAGTCATGATCATCTAGGACATGCTTGAGAGATATGCGTAGTGAAGGCAACTGGACTTCAATGGGAAGGATGGTTTATGTACCATAAACAAGTGAATATGGAGTGGTTCTTATAGGGGTATGGTGATTAGTACAATATGCCCAAAGGGTTGGGAAAATCTAAAGGTGTCAATCATGACCAACATCATTAATAATATTTTTGAGAATATTGATAATGGTTTTGTTTGATGCTTCATCCTGGCTATTACCTTAAGGGTAAAACACCATAGAAACATGTTGTGTGATGTTATATTTGATACATATCTTGTCAACATCTTTTTTATTGAATGATCCTCCATTATCAGTTATAATGTCGAAGGGGATACCATTGTGATAAATAAGATGGTTGAAGGTAAACTTGGAAATTTGCTTTCCAGTCATGTAAGTGAGGGGTATAACTTCAACCCACTTAGTGAAATATTTAGTGATGGTAAGGATATATTTATGGATGTTAGATGAAGTGGGGTTGATCTTTTGAATGAGATCGAGTCCCCATGTACCAAATGGCCATGGTGTCAACATTGATTTTAGAGTTTGTGTTGGGGCATAAGTCAAACCAGCATCTTCTTCCATCATGGGCTAATAATAACCAATATGTAAGAGCTTTTTGGATAGCATTGCCCTGCTAGAATGAGCTCCACATACTCCTTTGTAAACTTCTCTTAATGCTAGTTTATACTCTACTAAAGTTAAACAATGAAGTAAAGTTCCATCAAAACTATGATGGTAAAGGGTGGATCCAAGTACAGTATAATGAGTGAAATGGTGAATAAAGGCTTTAGTTTGTTTTTGAGATAGGTTAGGTAGTATAATTTGGTCATGAAGGAAGTTGTAAAGGTCTGAGTACCAGATACAATTAAGACCAATAATATCACAAATCGTTACCATAATTGAATGTTTGTGAGCTGGTGTTGAAAAATTCTTGATGAGGAAATGATACTCTCTAGCTTAGTATGTCTATTGAATTAGAGAGGCAATAGTAGTCATGGCATCTATAGTTCTATTACTATCCTTTAGTATATGCTCAAGTTGGATATTTGTAATTTTTTACTTTAGGATATCGACCATAGCCTTATATGGAACCGACTTGTCATCTTTGGTTTGGAAATGGTCTGTGACTTGATTGATGATTAACTAAGAATCACCATAAACTTGGAAATGAGATATGTTCTAGTATACTGCTTGTCAAATTCCTACAATAAGTGCTTCATACTCACCCATGTTGTTTGTAGAAGGAAAACTAATTTTGAATGATTTAGGGATTAGATCCCCTTGTGGTGTAATAAATAAGAGGCCTTCCCCTAATCCATGTGTAGTAAATGGACCATCAAAATATAGCTTCCAATGTTGCTCCTCAAGAGGTGTGTCAATGATGGTCATTATAGATTCATCAGGAAAATAAAATGTGAGTGGATTTATGTCTGCAAGGGGTGATTCAACAAGTTGATCTATAAGGACCTATCCTGTGATTGCCTTCTGATTGACATACTCTATGTCAAACTAACTAAGAAGCATGATCCATTTGGCCATTCTACAATTTAAATTTGTTTTAGATAATAGATACTTGAGTGGATCTAATTTTGAAATGACCATGGTCTTATTATTCAACATGTAATGGTGCAATTTTTGTGCTATGAAGACCATGGATAGATAAGCTTTTTCAATAGGTGCATAGTTGTGTTCATATGTGACCAAGGTACGGTTTAAGTAGTATACTACATGTTCTTTTCTGTTGTTATCATGTTGAGCCAAAATTTCCCCCAAGGCATTGTCAGTAGCTGATAGATACAACAAGAATGGCTTTCCTGGCATAGGAGGTAACAAAATAGGTGGATTAATTAGATAGTCCTTGAGTTGTTGAAAATCTATTTGGTAGTGATCATCCCAATGAATTGCAACTCCCTTATTTAGAAGATGTATAAATGGATGATACTTGTCTACTAACTAAGATATAAAGCATTGAATTGATTGGATCTTACCCTAAAAACTATAAAATTACTTTAAATTGGTTGGTGGTGGAATCTCGATTATAGCATGGACTTTGGTTGGATCAACTTCAATGCCCCTATGAGACACAATGAAGCCAAGTAACTTTCCTTAGGTTACACCATACACACATTTATTTAGATTGAGTCTAAATTTATACTCCCATAATCTTTCAAATATTCTACATAGCACTGTTGGATGGTTGGCCTTGGTTTTGGATTTTCTTGATATGTCATCGACATAGCCTTTAACAATATCATGCATCATATCATGGAATATGATAGTCATGGACCTTTTAAATGTAGCTTCAACATTCTTAAGACCAAATGGAAATACCTAATAACAAAATGTTGCCCATGGAGTGGTGAATCCTATTTTATGTTGGTTTTTTGGTGTTATTCTGATCTGGTTGTATCTTAAAAATCCATCCATGAGTGAAAGCATTTCATAACCTACCATGCAGTCAATGATCATGTCAATATTTAGAAATGGAAAGTCATCCTTAGGACAAGATTTATTTATGTCTCAAAAATTAGTATAGATTTTGATTCCTTTAGGCTTTTTTCTAACAAATACAACAGTAAATATCCATTCTGAGTAGTCAATGGACCAAATACATCCTGCTTCTAAGAGTTTTTCCAAATCTTTCTTTACCTAGATATCAACGTAAGGATACATCTTATGTAGTTTTTTTTCCACTAGTTTGACATCAGGATAGACCACGAGGTGGTGCAAAACCAAGGTGGGATCTAAACCTGGCATGTTAGAATAAGCCCATGCAAATATATCTACAAATTCTCTCAATAAATTTTTAGAAACTTCACATTCCTCCTCGGTGAGGGACATGCCTAATTTTATCCATTTGAGGTCTGATGGATTCCTGATGTTTACCTCTTATATCTTTGACTATAAGGGTTGAACCATCTTCTATGATAGTAGAAAAAGACTTAAATTATTAGACTATATTAGGGTTTTCTATTAAGACTTGCTCTTCAACATCTCCTAGGCATGATGAATCCGAGTCTCCCAATGGGAGATCTAGCCATGTGATAAAAATAGTTGAAAATTATTGAAGAATTCAATCAAATACTTTTTGTTGCATAAAATTGAACTCAGATCCATAGGCAAGTTCATCGTTGGTAGTCTCTTGATCTAAATTCAAAGAAGAATGAACACCCCTATCTAATGGCCCCTGAAACAGGTTTTCACCACTATACTAGCCTTTATCTTTACTTTTTCCCTATTCAAAAAGTTCCTAAAAGAGGGTTTCACTTTGGGACCTCAATGTTTTATTTATTTATTTTTGGATAAGGGTGTTCACCTGCTCTCCAAAATAGGCTTCAGGATCCAATGTAATTGAGAATCTTGATTTATGATCTCCTAACGAAACATTGTCTCTAAGGTCTAAAAAGTCATAAAATGGCTCATCATTATAAAAATCATCAATCAGTAAATTGGATTCTTGTTGTTCCCAATCTATTAGTTGGGGACAGTGTAACGGAAATGGGTTGTGATGAATGATTGGGGTAAGAGTACATATGGCATTGTTATCAAATAGGTTAGTCTTAGCTAGGTCATCAAATGTGAGGCATCATTATCAGCATCATCATCACTAGTCATCGATGATGGAACTTAAATAAGATATGGGGGGTCATCCCTAGGTAGTTTAAATCTAAGTCCATAGGGTCTTTTGTACTTAGTCATAGAAATTGGCTCAATGATTCCTTCTTGATTTGGTCTGAGGCTCTTCCTTCATAATCTTGATGCTCCATGATCCTATTGGGAATAGGATACTTTTCATTCTTATAAAAATGAGCTTGGTTGTCATTATATAACCATGATTCATCCCCTTCAAAAGGGTTTGGTTATAGGCTAGATTTTGGTAAACATAACAGGTCACGTATCATTGTTCTTTTATTTCTAGTGTATGTGTGGGGTATTTTTAGGCTACCCAAATGTCTTTGGAGTTTGAAGAAGATTGGCAATATGAAAGGTATCATGGGTCACATACTCCCCTGGGACATTATCTAAAATGGTGAAATGATTGTAAGCTTTAGGAGATGGCATGTGAGAAAGGGAATCCAAGGTATTAGGATCTATGCAATTATCCTATGGAGGATCAATAAGTATGGCCTTTCCTTTATCCTACTTGGAACTTGGATTCATATCATATTGGTAATAGTAGCTTTAAAACTCAATGTCAAGATGTTTGCAATGCTCATATGGATGTAAATCTCCTAGAATATTCACTTGTATCCTTGAATGGGAGAACTTGATACATTGGTGCAGCATTGATGGGACTACATGAATCTCATGTAACCAAGGCCTACCTAGAAGCATATTAAACGATAACTCAAGATCAAGCACATGGAAAAGTGTATCATGGGTTAAAGGCCCAATGATAATTGGTAAGCTAATGGTGCCTTATGATTCTCTTTCTTGATTATCATAGGCTTTGATAGTTATCATTTCTAGCTGGAGATCTGCCATCATGTACCCAAGAAGCTTGATGAGCTTTAGAGACACTATGTTGAGGCCTGATCCATTATCTATAAGGACATGTTTGACTTTATGTCACTTTATATAAACTTCTATATATAACAGATTATTATGGAGTGGGCCAAGGGAAGACATATCACTTTGGTTAAATGTGACTTGTTGGGCTAGAGCTAGGTGTCCAACCAAAGCTTGAAATTTATTGGGGGATATGTCACTGGAAACAGTGGATTGGGTCAGAAACTTATTTAAAATGTTTTTGTGGATTGTTGATGTTTGTAGAAAATCTTAAATATAAATTTGTGTTGATGTCTTCTGCAATTATTCCATAATATCAAACTTCTTATCTTGGTCAATGGTGAATGGTTTATTTTGAGGTTGAATGGTTGGTTGAATAATAGGCAAAGTGGTAGATGGTTGTGGACCTGGGATATTAATCTTTAACCCCTAATTTATGATTGCACAATTGATATTAGATGTTGGATCATAATTGCTAACAAATTTTGAGAATGGTGTAGGACTAGATATGACAAGTCTCGATTGCCAGTGCACTTATATGTGGTCATGTGACAAGGGTGAGTTATTGGTATAAGGTCCAAAAGTGGAAGTTCTAATTTGTTGGTTCACCAATGTGTGTTCCCAAGTCAAAGAAGGATTATCCATGTAATTTGGTTGAGTGGTATTATTTAGTAATGGTCTAGATCGATTAGTGCTCAGTCTAGGATTAATGGAAATGGTATTAACACTACCCCCTACGATATGACCTACAACCATGTTGTAGTCATGTGAAACTACATGGTAGGTTTTTTGGTTGTTACCATTCTGACATTGGTTTTGTCCATTATTATGATGTTGTGGTTTTTGTTGTTGATTCTACTAATGCTGCTATTTTGGCCTTTGATTTTGATATTGTTGTTGTACCAGTTGGTGTTGTTGTTGTTGCTGATTGTTATGGTGTTGTGTATTATGTTGGGGAAAGGGGTTTGATAAATATTAATATTTTTATTTTAGGTGGAAGTAACATTATGCAATGTTATCTCCACATTCTCCAACATATTCTCAATTAGATGCTTGATTTTCACACATCTTCATAGATTATGCCTGTTGACCTGATGATATTCACAGAATTCATTTTCATGGTACCAATCAAGATTAAAAAATGCCTTATGGATAATGTTTTGGTATAGGCCAACTAATTAGATTAGAAGTAGTAAGTTTGCAAAATACAAACTCAATAGGCTATCTTAAGTCACTAAAGACATGATGAGTAGGCACAATTATCCTTGAAGGAGGGGTTTGCAATGGTAAAGGTTATTGCATTTATTATGTAAGTCTTGGTTTTTGTGCTTGTGACATTAGTTACAGAGGTTGTTGGCTAGGAGTAAGTTGAAAAGGTGTTGTAAATGATGTTTTCACTATTTAGACATGATGTGACTCAATTACTCTATTACCCACAACATTCCTATTGTGATTGAATTGCTTTGGCCTATCTTAGTTATTAGCATGTATTGGTTGTAATGCTTACACTTGGATTGGATGTTGGTTTTGGCCACATCCCTGATTGGTACCTTGATTATGATTAGTTAATGTAAGCTTATTGATCCCTTTATTAATAAGGGCTCACTCAATCAATAAGCATTTGTTGATGATCTCCTTAAAAGTATGTGCACATTGTAGTTATATATGATAAACTATCTCACCATGCAAATTTTCAGTAAACATAATAGTTAATTATTTATCTAGTAAACTATGGGTGAATCACCTTGCAAGGGCTCTCCATCACTATAGATAGCTTGAAAAACTCTCACCAACATTTTGTTTTTCTTGTGTTAAGTCAACTAATGAAATCTCATGTTTGAGATTATAGGAAAAGTGTTGCACAAACTTATCAAAAGGATCATCAAAATCTATTACTAAATTCTTGAAAAACTTTAGAAACCTCTCCAAGGCTTGTCTAGCTAAGCTCCGTGGAAACAACAACAAAAGTTATGTATCATTATATGCTATTAGTTAACATGCAACAAAGAACTTGATTAAATGGAAATTAGGGTCACCTTTCCCTTTATATTTGTCAAATTTTGGTGGTTCATATCCTCGAGAAAATGGTATCTATAAGTACTCCATGTTGAATGGATAAGAACACATGTCATCCAACTTAAACATTTTAGTTTGTTTCTTAGCCTAAATGGCAACAATTACATCCTTCATCTATTGTAATTCTTGAGATAGGCAAATGGAAGGAACATTGGTTTGAGGGATAAAATTGGTTTGGGTAGATGGTTGGGAGATCACAACTAGGACACTTGGACTGTGGTATGACGGAGATATTTATTGGGGTACATTGATTTGGTTGGGAAATATACTAGGAATATACATACAAGAATTAAAATGTACTTGGAATTGCATATTTGGTTGTGTAATATTTTGGTTTGGGTTGGCTATAAAGGTTTGGCTTGGAGGATTTTATAGTTGGGATGGAGGTATATAACTATACTTTGCCTACTGTGGTTGAAAAAGGACATGCTATTGACTAATCAAACCTTGCTATTGAGTGGGAACTTGTGAACGAAGACCCTGTCTCTGAACTTATGGCACATTTTGAACCAATTGTTGTCTGGTAGGTACTTGATAAATATGGGAACCTAAACATTTTAGTTTGTTTCTCAGCCTAAATGGAAACAACTACATCCTTCATTTGTTTCAATTATTGGGATAGGCAAATGGAAGGAACATTGGTTTGAGGGAGAAAATTGGTTTGGGTAGATGGTTGGGAGGTCACAACTAGGACACTTGGACTGAGGTATGATGGAGATATCTATTGGGGTACATTGGTTTGGTTGGGAAATATACCAAAAATATGCATACATGAATTAAAATGTACTTGGAATTACATATTTGGTTGTGTGATATTTTGGTTTGGGTTGGCTATAAAGGTTTGGCTTGGAGGATTTTGTAGTTGGGATGGAGGTATATAACTATACTTTGCCTACTATGGTTGAAAAAGGACATGCTACTGACTAATCAAACCTTGTTATTGAGTGGGAAATTATGAACCAAGACCTTATCTCTAAACTTATGGCACATTTTGAACCAATTGTTGTCTAGTAGGTACTTGATAAATATGGGAGCCTAAACATTTTAGTTTGTTTCTCAACCTAAATGGAAATAATTACATCCTTCATCTGTTGTAATTCTTGGGATAAGCAAATGGAAGGAACATTGGTTTGAAGGAGAAAATTGGTTTTGGTAGATGGTTGGGAGGTCACAACTAGGACACTTGGACTGTGGTATGATGGAGATATCTATTGGGATAAATTGGTTTGGTTGGGAAATATACTAGGAATATGCATACGTGAATTAAAATGTACTTGGAATTGCATATTTGGTTGTGTGATATTTTGGTTTGGGTTGGCTATTAAGGTTTGGCTTGGAGGATTTTGTAGTTGGGATGGAGGTATATAACTATACTTTGCCTATTGTGGTTGAAAAAGGACATGCTACTGACTAACCAAACCCTGCTATTGAGTGGGAACTTGTGAACCAAGACCCTGTCTCTGAACTTATGGCACATTTTGAACTAATTTTTGTCTAGTAGGTACTTGATAAATATGGGAGCCTAAACATTTTACTTTGTTTCTCAGCCTAAATGGCAACAATTGCATCCTTCATCTGTTGTAATTCTTGGGATAGGAAAATAGAAAGAACATTAGTTTGAGGGAGAAAATTGGTTTGGGTAGATGGTTGGGAGGTCATAACTAAGACACTTGGACTGTGGTATGATGGAGATATCTATTGGGGTACATTGGTTTGGTTTGGAAATATACTAAGAATATGCATACATGAATTAAAATGTACTTGGAATTGCATATTTGGTTGTGTGATATTTTGGTTTAGGTTGGCTATAAAGGTTTGGCTTGGAGGATTTTGTAGTTGGGATGGAGGTATATAGCTATACTTTGCCTACTATGGTTGAAAAAGGACATGCTACTGACTAATCAAACCTTGCTATTGAGTGGGAACTTGTGAACTAAGACCCTGTCTCTGAACATATGGCACATTTTGAACCAATTGTTGTCTAGTAGGTACTTGATAAATATGGGAGCCTCCTTGTTGAATGAATAATTGTTGAAAAGTGACTACCTATTAACAATTTAGCATCTATCGCTGACCAATATTTACACATTGTTGGCTAGTCATTGTTTGGTTTTAGATTGGTACACTAGTCTACAACTGAAGAGGTATATTTTTCATTTCCTAATGAGGTGTAACATTAGTTTCCCCTTATTAAGGTAGCAATGCATTCAGCCTTAATTATTTTGATACACTAGATTGTGCCCGAGTTTGTGGAATACTACTCATTGCTTCTTGAGGAGGAGTAGGATTCATCACATTCGGCTATTGAGGCACAACATTGGGTGTTATTTGACTACCTAATCCTATTGGTTACATGGTTGATGAAGTATCTAGTTGAGGTTGGGATGTAGAAACTCCTACTCCCTGGTATGATGGTCCACTCATGGTATTAACTACAAGAACATGTTTTTGACTAGTTGTTTGTGCATTAGTACCACTTTAATTTGGATCAAATGTTGCTTGCACCTTGTACACTATATTTTGCTCATTATTCTATGTAGAATCAAAAGACACTTCTTCAATAACAAACATATACAACAATTTGTATCATAAAGTGTTTTGTATGAATGGGTATGAACTCTGATTGTCTTGACTATTTAACTCTATCAAAAGTTCTATTGAAAGAACTAAGTCAATAAGAGGTTTGCTCACCATGGTCATCTGACTGAAATTGTGCGCTAGATTCAGGTAGGTTTGGTATGTCATCTACACTTGGTTAAAGTGGTCTTCCATGAGGTTTTTGCCTCTATTAGGCATAGTAAGATCCTGATATTTTTTTGGACTAGAGCCAAAGGATTGCTAGAAGAAGTTTGCTGATCATAAATTATGTTGTGGGGCATTCTTACTAGGCTTGGTAAATTCTCATGGGGGAAGTCTACTAGAAACTTGGCCCCTAACTCTATGGATATAACCAAAATCTCATCTTTATTCTCTAATAAATTATGCTCAAATAAAAATGGATCATACGTGGAAGGAATATTAGTAGAGCATGACTATTGTAGAACTAGTTCATTAGTTTTGGGTATTATAGCTAGGTATTGTGCAGTTTATTCTTGGTGTTGTTCTGAATAAGGTGGTGTATTAACAAAATAGTTAGCCAATGGATCTTGGCTTTGTGCCCATAATTGAGTATTATAAGATGGATATAGATCCATCTCATAAGCAATATTATCTTCGTAGGGTCTTGCACTATTTCTTCTTATGTAACCAGATTATTAATCCCCAAATTGTACATGAGTCCACTATGAGTATAGTAATACATGTTGGGATCCATAGTAAAATTTTTTGCAATAAAAGTTCAAAGAGTTCTACAAAATCTAAGAATACAATGTCTAACAACTAATGTTCAAACTTGGTCTAGATTCGTGAAAAGGATCAAAAGGTTTATGCAAAGATTTGTGATAATTCAAGATAATGTTAAGTGTCTAATATTACATGTCTTACACACAAAACATTAAGTGAATGACATGAAAATCAAAATTCCATATGCTACAGTTAAAGTGTTTCAAATTATTCTAATCTAGGAAATTAAAAATTTGCTTGGTCTTTTGGCCAAAACTCAACATCAAAAGCTAGGCCCAAACAAGGCATGCACTATGACTCTTATTCAAATGATGTCAAAATTTAGACTTTGAAAATAGATGAAAGTTTTAATCTAATGGATTTAAAACACTTATAACAAACACTAGGAATTTGATTCTTGGAAATGGACTCAATCAAATAGGCATAAGATATGAAACAAAAGGCACTTTAGAGATAGCTTATGTTTCTCATATATAATGGTATAAAACTTGGTTCTTTTGAAAAATAAGCTAGATAAAAAGTAAACAATGTAACTATGCTAGACAAAGGTTCACAAAGGTATACTCGAATTGGTTTGAAAATGTAGGAACAAATTTGAACTCTATGCAAGAGGGCATATAAAACAATATCTAAAATGTTTTGGGAAATGTAATAGTGCTAGACTACCCAAAATATGTGACAAAATTCTTGTTTCAAAAACTCTCTAAATCAAAGATAATTTCTCACAAATTTGATAGCATTCACTACATTTATTAACTCAAATATTGTGGTGCATAGACTCAAAGTGCAAGTATTTAACACAAAATGATTTAATTCTATCAAGTGGTGATAATGATCATGAGCCTTAAATGACCTTCAACCCCAAATTGGAAATTGAACCTAAGTTCCCTCAAGTTTAGTGAAAATGGTGAACCCACTTAACACATCAACCCTATGAACTTATAAAGGTGAAATTTCAAATTTATATTATAAATGAAGGACTTAAACAACTTTGGCAAAGGTCTAGACTCAATTGGGCAGCATAACTATGCCAAAGTGGATGATATGACTCCAAGTTTTGATGAATTTTGAACAGGGCAAATTGATGATTTCACTTGGGTAGTATAATGCCTCTTTGTTCAAAGGAAAATGAGGACCATGTGTTTGGTTTGTATTATTTGTTTACACCAAGTTTTGACTCCAAACAAGACTTTAATCTAAGACAAAACCAACTAATTAATTTCTCTTAGGTCCTAAACTAACAAGGTTGCTTGGTATTATTGAAATCCATCAATATACATCATTTGAGAGGATTTTAAGTGTTCATCCAAAAGTAAATGAGAATTATATAGTAGGGTTTTTACACCCCTCTCTCTCAAATGATAGTATTATGACATGGACCTTGAGGCACACCTTACACCAACAATACTTCCATGATAAATGGGGATTTGTCTAAAATCTATGATTTTCTGACTATTCTAGGGGAATCAATTACACAATGACTTTCATGTCAAAAAATGTAAAAGAAAAGCATAAATTTTAGGTCTGTATCACTTGGCTTGTTGTAAAAAGGTCTAGTCCTTTTTTCAACCACTACATCTTTTTGTTCACTCAGTGTAGTGCGATGTCCAAAGTGCCACTATGTCCCATGTGAATCTCCAATATGAAGCCAAATAAATTTAGTGTTGGGAGGTGAAACCCCATGTCAAAGATTCTCTAAAGAACTCGTAGGAGGTAATGACGTCCCCTTCATAAGCCAAGTTTGCATGAAATAAAGAAATCATAAAATAGAAATACTTTAGGGTCATTATCAAGGTCACCCAATACTTTTGTAAGTTTTTGGGGAGTGCTTTAGATGATGTTATTTTTATGCCTTAGACTAGGCAATTTACAATAGGAATGGCACTTTTGATTCTAAGGGCTCCCTAAAGG
This sequence comes from Torreya grandis, assembly GCA_037957365.1. Classification (NCBI taxonomy): domain Eukaryota; kingdom Viridiplantae; phylum Streptophyta; class Pinopsida; order Cupressales; family Taxaceae; genus Torreya; species Torreya grandis. The sequence continues at coordinate 35,569 of JARHVA010007325.1, read as the reverse complement.
GGAAAAATGGAAGAGCATACATGCAACACTTTGCTAAATAAAATTAGATCAAGCAACTATTGAAGATAAAAATGATAAGTCTGTTCAATTTTAAACCCAAATGAAAGATTTGGTGGTGTCAATTTGATCCCTTGGTCTTAAAATTGTAAACTTTGAAAAATAATTTCAAAAACTTACTTGATCACCTAAATGTTACATTAAGTACCAAAATAATGTTTTAGTTCATATTAAAGCATGAAAAAAATGTTTTAAACATGTTTTAGCAATTTTCCAAGTTGGTCTTGTAATAAAAATGTTAGCGTGTACTTTAAGTTTGAAACAATGAACTTAGGAAAATGATCTCTGAAGTTTTTTGTACACATTGTAATCCCACCACCTAATAGAGAAATCCCACTACTTGCAAGACAATCTCGTAACTTTAAGAGTTATGGTATTGTAACTAATCGTTAATCATTTAGTCACAATATTGTGACTCTAAAAGACAATCCCACTACTTGCAAGATAATATACCAACTTTAAGGGTTGTGGTATTGTAAACCATAGGTAGTTTGGTTGCAATACCATGACTTAGTTTGATGATCCCACTAGTAGCAAGACAATCCTACCACTTCATGAGTTATGGAATTGTCACTTAACTGCTAATAATTAGACAATATTGTGACTCAGTTAAGCAACCCCATGAGTTGCAAAGCAATGCCACAAATTTTAAAGTAGTGATATTGTTAACCCTGCACAAAAACATAAAGTTAGTCAAAATGACTAAGCACAATATCGTGAGTCTGAATGACAATACTGTGAGTTGCAGGACAATCTCGTGACCATGTCTAGTTAAACCTACCACTTATAGAAAACATGTTTTTATTGATTTTATCACTCTTTTGGGTCTCCCACTTCAAGATTATGCATAAAAAAAGCTAGTGAGTTTCTTAAGGGAGCATTGTGATCAATTTTATGAAGCTATTCGATCCCATCGGGGGTGCCATTATGTGAAATAGGAATTTGACTAAGAAGAGGAGATTAGTATTATGTTAGTGACAAAAAGAACAAAGCAAATTGACAAACAACACACTAAACTAACACCTTCATGCCTATTACTAATGTGAGCTTAATGAAAAACACAACTAAAAAGTAAAGAAAACCAAGAATCCTTCACCTTCCTTGGATGCTCCAAATGTTTTTGTAGTGGCTTGCTCAACTTGTGCTCATGAAGTCTGTCGCAATGGAGCTTGACTATCCACCACCTCATCATGGCACCTTTGGCTTTGGCTTGGCTTGGATTGGAATCAATTTGGCATGGTAACACTAATTAAAATATATTTTGGAATCATTTATTCATTATAAATTTGCATTATCAAGACTTTTTGAAGATATTTGAGCATAATAACTTTGCACCAAAATAGCTTAGAAATGTTGTTCATGGCCTCTCTATTTATAGATTTTTGGAATCATTTAAGGATCAACCTAAACCGTCCATACCAAGAATGAGTTGTGTGGCTAAGGATTAATCCAATTATGAAATTAAAATTGATAAATAGGCTCATCAATATTTGGGATAAAGGAGCAATTAAGAGGCATGGGAGGTATGAATCTTAATATTTGTGGCATTTTTAGCCTAGGGATGTCTTCTCAAGATATGAGGTCACTTGATGATGCAAATATTCAATATTTATTTCCAAAAATAGGTATTCAACAAGTTTCCATGGAATTCTTAATTAGGCTCTAATTTGGTTTAATTAGATCTTAAGCATGATTAAGCACTTTGTGCACTAATTACTCAATTTGATTAGAATGCCTTGTTATTGGTCCAAAAATTGACTAGATTGGAATTATAATGTAATGTCAGATGCATTGGATCCATTATCCCATTTAGGATGTTCTCAACACAAAATAACAAAGGCATGTGCCCTGTACAAGAAATTTGATAGAAAAGAGCAATCCAGAGCATCTAGGTGAAAAATTAGCATTTTGACTCGAAATGAACTGATTAAAGTTAGTTGGCCCATAAATTGCATTATCCCATTTAATGATACTCTAGCCAAAATCGGCACTTGAATATGTTAGTTTCACATCATTTAGTGTGTTTTAGTGTTTTTAGGCCAAATTGTGCATTTTGGTGGAAATTACTCAAAACCTTGATTGGAGGTTATTGGTGGCCAAATTTAAGGTGTCTACAAGGTGTAGGTTTTTTCTTAGATTGGTAAGACACTGTAAGTCTTATAGGTGGAAATGATTTATTTCTCAAGATATCATTAGGTGAACTTGAGTGTTATTCAGAGGGGTAGACATAGTTAATAGATTCTAAAATTTACTCCTCAATTGGTAGTTGTTTACCCTTTGGAATTTATTGAAAGCATGGACCTCATATAGGTTATCCTTAGACTAATTATCACTCTTGAACAAAAACTCATAATTTTTCAAGACTAGATATACCAGGGTTTCCTACACCTTGGTTAGAGTTATTTTTAGGTGTGGGAACTAGATTTAGGTTGTCCATCTCCTTCTACAATATGTTTGGGGTAAAAATGAATATTTCATAATCAATATTAGCATGGTCAATCATATTATTTATCTTACACTGGATGGGTAATGTTAAATATGCTAGGTTCATTGCATTGGAATCACTTTTGTTGTTGTTCTAGTTATTATTATCCAGTGGGCTAGGTACACCTCCATTATTTGGCCTTGTGTTCCATTATATATTAGTTATTTTGAAGTTGAAATTCATACTTGGAGGTAGGTTATTTACATTCTAGTTGGTGTCTTATGGAACTTGTCTAAACAAATTGACCATATCATTTATCAACTTCTGAACCATCTACCACAAATTAAATACTTCAGGGTTCACATTAGCATTTTTTTGATTTCTTGTTTGTGGTTGTGGGTTATCCATAGGTGCATTAGAATTTATAAATCATAAAGGATAGAGGGGCGTGCTTGGTTATGATCATTGTTAATAGGTGTCTATTTTTTAATAAATGATGGGATAACCTATTGGTTGCTATTGGAAGTAACATAATTTCTAGCATTGGGCATGACAACAATGTTTTTGTATACAACGAGGACAAGTTGTTGATTATTTTCCTAAAAAAAATATGATTCATAGGTGTATAAGGTAGGATATTAGACATGTAATTCATGGGTGTTATATTGTATACCATATTTAGGTTTGTATACAGGGCACCCAAGATTGGATTCAATAATAGAGTGTTCTGCTGAAGAGCAGGGTTGATCATCAAGATATGATTGTAAGATCCCAGTTGGCCTAATAAAGTTAAAGGACCAATTCCATATCCTTTTGGAACCATATGTTATTCAATATTTAAAACCTCATTGTATGCTAAGGATAAGGATAAGAGGGTTGTTGGGGTTCTTCTAAGGAACATGGAAGTAATTAAGTCTAAAGCCCTCAAGTATATTTGTATGGTATTTGCTTACATTTAAGTGTACATGCATTCCAAACTTTGATAAAGATTACGGAAGCATGCATTGAAAACACTCATAGGTTCATTTGGATCCTTATGGGTAGAAATAAAGTGATGATATAGGATAGTCAGATCAATGGGTAGCCTAAAATGATTGATAAAGATGGTTTCAACATCATTCTAAGAAGTGATAGATACATTAGGAAAGCCAAGGTACGATGTATAGGAAACTTATCCCAAGAATTAAGAATATAGGTGGCAAGCCATATCCTCATGTTGAATTTGTGTTTGGATCATGGCATATTTGAATGTCTAGATGTGTTTTTCAACTATTTGGATGCCATTTTATATGTACTTCATATAAAATTTAATTGGATTTTTAAGCAAGTCATAGGCAGGCCTTAGAATGTTCATAGGGCATCCACCTCCACCAAGCCAAGTAAGATTATCCTCTATTAATGGGATTTGAATGGAAATAAGCATGTTGATAAATGAAGTTATAGTAGTAGGTAAGCTACTAGCTAAGTAAATTTCCCATTTTTTATAATTCCCCTTTGTTTACTCTCAGTATTTTATGCTCAATGAGTTATAGCAACTTAAAATCAACCCCTATTGGTTTATATATCATGGGTGTTAGTCTACTTTCTAGTTCAAATTTTTAGACTACTCGAGCATGGCTAATGTTCCTAAGTGTACAAGTTTATTTTTTTTAATAAAATTTTAGTTTTAGTTTTTTTGATAATTGGTGGCCCTCCTACCACCAGTTACGTTGACAAGTGTTTTGACACGTTCCAACATTATTGGCTCATCTCATGACTTTCCTCTATTGAAAATGGATTCATGGGGATCCCATCAAGGTTTAAATCTTCCTAGTCTAGGTGCACCTATCTTCACTCAATGTCTTATTATGACCATTCCATTTCAAGGGGCCTTTTTTAGTTTGTATCTTTCAGACTTCAAACTTCATTTCAATGGGTTTTAGGTACTTGAAAAATGTAAAATGTGATGTGTTTGTTATTTTGTTCAAATGGGTTTTGTGTCATGTTGATAATCACAAGGTATGCATTCATTCATTCATTAATCCATTTGATTGTCAGAATAAAAATAGATAAACTTGTAAACTAATAAAATAAACATGTATAGGTTTTCATTAGTGTGTTTATGACTGATTTAAAAGTTCATTCCATTGATGAATTATTCAACAATGAACTATAATAATAGACAAATTGATAACAATCAAGATAAACAATAACATTAGATTACATACATTCAAAACCTAGACTAATATCTAATTAAATTACAAACAAAAGAGAAGGGGAAGGGAAAGAAAATAAAATCCTATAATAATGTTGACAAATTTAGTTTCATGATTGAATAAGCTCGAAAAATTGCTCACTGATCCAATTAGTGCTTTCACAATCAATTACAAAGCTAGTTCAAGCTTTTAATAAGAGCAAACAAATGAATAACAACTACCACCATTATATACACATGCAAATGGAATCAAATAATCCCAAGTTTTGTATTAATCAAAATATATATTTTTGACAATCAAATCTAAGTTTTTTATAATCATTCTCCTAAAAAATTCTATCATAACAATAGGATAAGAGTTGTGAGAGAGATTAAAACTAATAAATCATGAAAAATGAAAAAAAGGGTAGGGTGATTTGGCTCCAAATCTCTTATGAGAGGAGAAACAACAAACTCTTAGAGTGTAAAATGCAAGTAATATATAGCCAATTGGTCTTCCATGGGGATATTTTACCTTTTTAATGCTTCAACAACCTTCATTAATTATCCAACTATCTCTTTGCCTTCATTATCCCTCTAAATTAACCACTTTCACTATTCACAAGCCTACACAAGACAAAAATGAAGCTAAAACTAGAAATTAAAAGAAGTGAACACTAAATTTGACACTAAAATGCAAAGTTTTCCCATAGGCAAAATCATGTAAAATTGAAGACACCATTGTGTTTGCGCTAAAACTAGCTTCTCATAAATGCTAATGGTTCAAAAGTTTGACAAGCAAGGTGAATGTTATACTTTAAAAAAATACAAAAATGGTCTCTCATAAACCTATTCAAGATTTTCAGGGGGACTAGGGTTATGTTTTAACATTACTATTCAAAAAAATATAAGTCCTAGTGTTAATATTCATCTAAATTATGAATAACACTAGGAATCATGATTTACATGTTGATAGACCTAACCGCTAATCAAAATTATTATCATAACTAAGCATTTCAAATTCAAATTTGGTGGGAAAATAGGTTTGGGGGCCCAAAGAGCTAATTGGGAATGGGACCCCTAGTTAGGTATCCAGGCTTTTTAACTTGGATTTCTACATTTTAATTGGGAAACCAAGGGGAATAAATACCAAAGACATCCTTCAGGGAATTGGGGGCCTAAAATCCTGATTAGCAAAGGCTTAGGGGGATTATGATCCTTGATGACCTAATCAAGGCCCATCCCTTGATTAAAACTATAGAATAGCCATGGGGATATCACTCGACCTAGTTAGGGATCCATCCTTGATCAATAAAGGAATGTTTAGTCAGGGATCAACCTATGACCTACTCAGTGTTGAATCTGTAGTTAACAAAGGATACTCCACCAAAAGATAATTAAAAACCTAGTTAGGGTTTGAAGCCTGAATAACAAATAAAATGAACTTAGTCCCACCCAAAGACTTATTTGGGAATCTAAGTCTAACTAACAAAGAAAAGGAAACTGACCCCCTTCCTAGACCTAATCGGGGTTTCAAGACCCAATTACGTCTAGGGAGTTAAAATTTTAAAACTTAGAAAAATTTCAACCTAAAAATCTGATTATAAATAAGCATACAATTTTGAACCAGATAGACCAAATCGGGAAATTTGAAAAAAAAATCACATAGAGAAGTAGGAGTTTGTAAGTAATAAATGAGGATTTAGGAATCACTTTGGGGAGAAGGTAAAAAAACTAAACTTGCTCAAATGAGCCTGGTGAACATGATGGAATAGGTTCTAGACATTGAAATGACATGAAAAATAAAATGACCCTCTAGGTCAAAATGATTGCCCTGATCAAGTTAGAGAACAATTGGTCTAAAGACCTGACAAGTGGGATAAGTGTCTTGAAAATGTATTTCCACTCAAATATTAAAACATGAAACTTATCCACATGAGTTAGGTAAAGAGGATGGCATAGGTCTTAGGGGTTAGATAGGCACAAAAATCAAAGTGACTCCAAAATAGTTGTAGGGAGTTGAGAGAGTAGGCAGACAAGAATGCAAAGTGAGTAGAAGTGCAACAAAACTTTGCTTCAGGGCCAAGTGATATATATATGAAACTTTACCTCAAATGGAATGGATATCAGGATGACCTCCCAGAATATAATAAGAGAGTTAAGAGAGCTAGGCTTCAAATACAAATTGGGAGATCAAAAATACACTTTTATGTTAAGTGTAAAATATAAATTTGACTCACATGGACATAGTCCTTCCAATGGTGATGGTTTTGAGTCCTAGTTTGGCATGCAAATTGAGATGGACCACTAAGGTAACTTATGGTTTTGAGACTAATGAATCATGAGTACAAGTAGGAGCAAAGAAAAAGGCAAAAGAAGGTTTCCTAATTCTTGGAATATGTAGGGCATGTTGTCCAAATAATAAAAAATATGTAGATAACCTGATGCTAAGTCAAAATGTACTCCAAGTATATAACTCCATCCTTTGAATGTGTTGATAAATGAAGTACATGTGAATCTCCATATGCTTGGTCCACTGGTGCTTAATAGGGTTGTAAGAAATGTGAATTTCACTTTGGTTGCCACACCAAAGTATAGTAGGTGAATCATGTGTGAAGCTAAATTTTATTAATAACTGTTAGAGCCAAATAACCTATTGAATCATTGTGACTACTACATTTTTAGAAGAAATTGAAATAGCCTATTGCTTCTTGTATGCTAAAGAAATTGGAGAAGAAACAAGATAAAAAAGGTAGCTAAAGTTAGAATGCCTTCCATCGATAATACCTACCCAATATGAATCATTGGAGCTAAACAACTGAGTAGAACCTCTAGTGTAGTGCAATCCAAAATGGGAGGTGCCTTGTAGGTGTTGCAAAATCCTTTTAACATCCTACTAGTGACTATCATGAAGAGTATGTGCAAAATAAAATACAAGCTCAACGACAAGATAAATATTGGGGTGAGTATGGGTTAAGTACATGAGAATTCTAACCAACTACCGATACAATGTAGGATCACAAAGAGGAGTGGAGAAGTGGGAAGTAATGATAACTACAAGCTAGAAAGGAGAGGGATTTGAATTGTAATCAACCATAGAAAAACATAGAATAAGATCATGGGTTTACTTTTTCCAACTCAAATGAATCCCTGAATCAAATTGAAAAAATTGTATATCAAGAAAAAAATGTAAAAGACTGAGATCTTTCATATCAAACTACATATAAAGAGCTTCCTAAACAGTCTAAATATGGGAAGAAGAACTCCTAGTAAGAAACAGATCTAAAACATACAAGACAAGTATAATAATATCCTCTCCAACACATTTTATATATACTGTAAGATCTAAGTGATAACAAACAAAACTAGTAGATAGAAGAAATGAATCCATCTTCTCATACCAGGCCTAAGGGACCTATTTGAGACCATAAATAGGCCTTCAAAGTCTACAAATAAGAGAAGAATGAAAAACAAACCCAACAGTTTGCTCCATGTATATTTTCTTATAAAATATCCATGTAAGAAGGTATTCTTTATGTCCATTTGGTACACTGGTGAACTCTGTGATGTATCAAAAGAAAGGACAAGGCTCAAAATTCTTAGAGTAGTCAACACCTTTGACTTGTGAGAAACCCTTCATAAAAAGATGAGCCTTATACTTATTAATGGAAACATCAGCTTCATATTATGTTTGGTATATCCACATGCATCTAACCAAATTTATTCCCTTAGGATGAGAGATGAGATCCCAAGTATGACTATTCATACAAGAAGAATACTCATTTGTCATTGCATCATCCCACTTATGTATCCCATAAGCTTGTGAAAAAAACTATGGATCCCCATAAAATGCCTAATATAAAATTATAGAACTTATAGAATGTGCATGATCATGTCTAATGGGTGGAATATCCTATATGAAAGGTTTTACCTTAGAAACAGTACTATGAGCCCACTTAGGCATAGTGGGAACATGATCATCATCTAAGTCTTCATCCATAACCTACTCAATGGCCTCTTGAATTGGCTCCTTAAATAAGGGATCGTCAAGATGAAATGAAGAATCATCAATGAATAGGAGTAAATAAGAAGAATAATACATGGAAGAATATTAAGAATCATGAGAAGATAAGTGCTCATCAAACTGAACATGTGTTTGTAAAAACATCACGAGTACCAAGATCCAAAAATCGATAAGGTCTCATATCCTCACAATACTATACAAATATCAAGGATTTTCTATTCTTATCCAAGGATTTACTTTTCATATTTGGTACAAAATCCCAAGCATGGCTCCCAAAAAATCAAAAAATTAAGACATCAGACTTAGTTCTAGACCAATCCTCCTCTCGATTCAAATGCTCAAGTGAGTTGTGTAGTGTGTGATTCTGATTGTAGTTTGCACAATTAATTGCTTCTACCTAGTATATAGGAGGTAAAACCTAAGAATTCATCATGTAGTTATCCATCTCCTTTAAATTTTGGTTCTTCCTTTTTGCTAGGCTATTTTGTTGTGGAATATGAGGAATAGAGTGTTGATGAATAATGCCATGAGCTTCTAAAAAATTAGAAAAATCTTTTCTGAAGCACTCCCCCCATTATCAATATAAAGCTTCTTTATGAAAATATAAGATTTATTCTCGACCAAATCTTTGAAGACTTTGAAGTGTGAAAAAACTTACTCTCGTAATTGATGGCAATCTACATCAATTTGTCATTATGCCAGGATCACTTCTTATTACCTTTATAGAATTCTTATCATTTATTGATCAACGATTCAGATGTCTATACTTTATTCCATGTCTCTTTTAATGAAATAAAACTACTTACAACAGATGTGTATAAAATTTCAATGCCAATTTCAAGAAAATCCCAAAATTCACCTTGTCTAGTTTAAAGACTATTGACCTGTATTTTGGACATAACTTTTGTTATACTAATCTAATCAATCTAAAATCAATTGCATTAGATTATTATCTTCAATTCGCACCTACTATTGAAATTTCAGCATTTTCCATAAGATATTTCTCTGGGAAAATGGATTTTATTCATGAAAAACTCTAGTTTTTTGAGTTTTAACAGTTCTCTAATACAAAACAAGTCGATTCTAAGACTTCTTTTAGACAGTCCTAAAAAACCAAAATACAGAATTCAGCTAGATTTGCTAGTATTAATTACCATAAATGTGCTCCAAGAAATCATATAGATACATCGACAAGTTTCAGATGTGAGATTGTAACTTTAATACCTCCTATAAATCACAAAATAATATAATTTTTGTCTTTTCACCTTTATCCTGCACACTTTTTGAATTCGTTATCATATATGTGAGAATCTATTGCATATCCACAACCTTTACCTTCTAATCAATATTCAATACCATTCAATGACTTACACAGATTTTAGACTCGAGCGAAGCATAAATAGACAAATCAGATCATACAATCTGATTGGGAACACTGTTTTATTTCATCATTCACCCTTTTGTTCTCCTTATTCACTCTCGATTTCAACTAAAGTCTTATTCAAGCAACACTACATATTCACTCTTTCCACAAGGTTACCAAATCTTTCAATTTGTTGACCAATATCCTTATATCTAATTATAACATTTCTAACTAAGAGTCTTACTTCTTATCACTAACTTATGAAAGAGTCTTGAATCCACATGTTTCACCAAAGATATACATGAATATTTATACAACATTTTCCTACTCAACCAATTACAATGTTTGACCATATCAAAAATATCACGAAATGTCTTCTCTTCACAACCGTCTCAGTTTTATCTAACAAACCTGAGAGCTTGCAATTGGAGTTAATCTTTAAGAACTCCTTACGAATTCATTTGCTTGGATTAAGATTTTAGAGAGTCATTGTCATTTTTTTAATTGTTTAATTTCCAAGAACAATCTCAAGAATAGAAGAAGACACTATTTTTATTTCATAGTTATAGAATTGCAGACCTGATAAGAAATAACGAGTCTAGATTCTATTTAAAGATCAATAAAATACTTCACAATAGATCGACTAGATCTTGGACTAACGTACCTTGCTTCCTCGATAATCAATTTGTTTCCATGCACCTAAAACAATGTATCTTTCCTTATTTCTTATCTGGGCAAGCCGATTAATATTGTCTAGTCATGACAAATTAATTAGAATCCCTTTCCATCTCTCCATTAATTTTGTTTCTATGTACAGAATGTGCAAGTTCCATTCTTCGTACCAAAGATCGATCTTTATCAATAAGCATTATTTTTAAATTTAAATGTCCTATATGACAGTCTCGACTCAACTTTGAATTATTAAATAACACTGAGATATGCATATAAGTCGAACCTTTCTTTGTACCTTAGCTTTTTAGAGGGTGATGAGGTGTTTTCACCTTTTACATAGTTTAATGATTTTTACAATTTATTTTTGATCTCTTAGATTCCATAGAAAATAGACCACCTTTATAAGACTCCCTAAATTCTATTACAACATGAAATGAGGCATAATGTGCCTTCGTATCCACTCAACTTATTTTATTTGACTTATATTGACACTTATGTACAAAAGTTTACAAATGATCACTGATGCTCCTGCATCAGTAATTGATAAAATAAACTTAAGTAAACCTTGATAAATTATTAATAAATGTAAATGCATACTTGTCTCCATTAAATAGAGGATTAGATTGGAGATACCCTTAGGAAATGGATCTTGGTGTTGTTTCCCTAATGCACAACTAGGAAAAACTCCATCAAGATAATAAACTCTAGGAAGAACATCAACCATACCATGAGTGTTCAATTCATTCAAATATATATAATTAATAAGTCTAAATCTCTCATGTCAAAGCTTGCTTTCAAAATCGACATGAGAAACCAAGCTTGTCTCCATAGAAAAAGTGTCATTGAAACCCTCAAAGTGATATAGTTAGGAAGTATGACCAAAAAATCCTTGTGTAACAAGTGAATGAGAATCCAACAATATTATAATTTCATTCCCTTGTAGTGTGAAAGTCACTATCTTGCCTTGACTAGAATGATAAATTTGATAAACATAAAGTAAATTTATAATGATGTCAGGAACATACAGTGCATCATTGATGTAGCCATGAGTAAGTTGTATGTAACCTTTTCCATTAAAATAAATAAAAGAAGAATATAAAACCTTAATTTTATAAGTTGAACTAAAACTAAAATATACAAAAGACTCTTTAGAAGAATTTATATGATGAGAAGCACCAAAATCTATAACCCAATTGTTTGTAATAGGTGACTGAGATGTCTTAACAAAATTGAGTACTTTGGCATGCCCATTGGAAGGAGGTAGAGTGGAGATAGAGATATTATGTTTTATAACAACATCCTCGAAGGCTTACATCTCTTCCAACACCTATTTTCTACATGATTAGTCCCCCCACAAAAGGAGCATGAAAGACTAGACTTATTCTTGGATATATAAAACTCCTTGGGTTTAGAGTTACTGTCTTTAGGTTTAGTGGCTCTTAGAGATGGAGAAGGAGTGGTTTTGGTTTTAATTTTTTATTTTTCATTTCCCTTAGGATTAGATTCTACTAATTCTTTTTGAGAGGTGTAAGACTTAAGGTTAGACAATTTGGATTCTTCTCTAGTAAGTCTTTCAAAAAAGAACTCTAAATTAGGCATTTGAATGTGGCACCCAAGACATCCATACTAGAGAACAAAGTATAAGAAAATATTTGGAATGGACCTTTAAACTTGAATAGAATTAGGTGAACACACTTTTTATCTTTATTATCTCTTCCACTCCCTTCAATTGTGTCAACAAGTGCTTAAACTTAGTAAGATAGTCTATAATGGATGGAAAATATTCAGGATTGAGAAAAGTGATATATACTTCAAGATGCATGGCTCTCATGTGATCCCAATTACCAAATAAACCCTTCAATTTTACCCATATTTTGAAAGAAGAGTCACATCCTTCCGAATGAAATAAAATACTATCACTTATATAAGTTTCTATCAAACCCATACACTCATCAAATTTGCACTAGTGCTGAAATATCTCATATTCTATAGTGAACATTGATTTGAGATAACCCCCAAAAAACTATTTTATTAGGCCCCTCAAACTTTGACACTTTATAATTGAGTGTGTTTACAAGATAAATGGCACTAATATATCAGACATAAAAAATATATAATTTTGAAAAAATGGCACTTAAAAGGGATCTCTAGAATAAAAATTATGTGAGTTTTAAATTATTTCCACCTTACAAAATTAAAGTTTTTGGCTTGTAAAAAAACTTGACTCAAATTTTCATTGAAAATTTAAGCCCCCTTGGTTGGTTGTGACCAAGGGATAAATTCTCATCTGACTAGGGGCTAAGGGTGAGGATGAGTGGCTTCTTTCAAAATTAGAAAATACCCACTAGGTTTTCTAAAAAACCTAGTAAAACACATAAAACATTTTATTCTTCTACCACCAGATAGTATGGATATGCATGAAATCTAAATTATGCATGAAATCTAAATTATTACATTCAAACCCTCCAAAATAGTAAAAAATGGCTTGCCATGAAATTAGATCATGTTTATAGCCAATCCTAGAGTTTTGTCATCATTTGAATATAATGGTGCTATCCATTTTTCATATACACACTTTAATGGTATAACTTGAATGAATTTATATGAAACCCCATCAAACCCTTAAAAATAGACAAGATCATGAAGAACACTAAAGAGTTAAAATGCAAGTGAGATCACAACAAAATTGATGGTATTTGTCTACTATCACTACTCTCATACCATGAAAGGAATAAAAAAAAGGTGTTCCAAGCCACAAATATCTCAAGGGTTAACAAATAAACATCATAATAAGAATCTAAAAGCATAGACTTTGTAAATCAATATGCATAACAAATAGCAATATCATATAATATCTTTATAGAAAGCTTCATACAAGCACAATGAAAGTGCCTTACATATATAGCAAGGAAGATCAATTATAAGCATAAGATTAAGATAAGAGATAACCTAGGGATAGAAACTCACAATACCTAAATATAAAAATATTTAATATCCACACCTAATTGGGTGGAAAAATAAATAATATGCTAACTACATAAAGCACTTAGGGAACACGCTCTAAGATAAATAACCTACTCTAATAGGACCTACATATTTCACATGGACTTTTAATTTAGACTTTCCTCTACCCAATGGCCATGCCATGTTAGGGGAATCTTATCCAAAACTTAAAATATTTTACAAGTGTTATTATTATATAACTCATGTATTGTGTTGAGATATATATTCTTTATAAATATCTTTTTAACATCTATATATTATATTGTGTACATGGATATGTTATTTAGTATGATATAAACATAATACATATACATGATATAGACTATATTTTTAGTTATATGATTTTTCAATATTGTTTCCTTTCTTGCATAATAGGCTTAATATTGCTTGTTTATTATGTGTAGCCCTTGTCCCTTGTGTTAAAACTAATTAAGCATCTATATGAGATGATTTTTTGGTATGTGTGACATTTGAACATGTCCATTTATTGTTGTCCTTGGCCTTATGTGTAAAATATTTTCTTATATAACATTTGAACATGCCCCTTGTATATCACCTTTGGCTTTATTATTTAAAATTGTGCTTGTTGTGTTTATATGCTTATTTATCTTGTTGAGTGTTATGAGTTCCATGATCCACATCATGCATTAACTATTGTATAAGATTCTTCTATTACAACTATTGCTATGAGTATTATTGATCATTTATCAAGATTATACACTTTAGGACTTTCCTCATATGATTCATACATGCTTTGAATGATACATATATAATTGTGGTGGCAAAACATATCATATATGCTACAATATTAAATGATTATATCTTGATATGCATGATACAATTCATTTTTATTTTGAGATGAGTGAATTTCAAGACACATCCTCCACCTCAAAGGGGGGTGGTAATTTAATTGGGATTTAACAAACAAATAGATAAGCCTATATGATTAAAATAATAATAATAATAATAATAATAATAATAATAATAATAATAATAATAATAATAATAATAATAATAATAATAATATATAGTTTTAAAGAGTTCAAAATGCTTCATAATTAACTTATCAGTATAGATTATGGTAGTATATGCCATGCATATGCATTCACATTATAGGAAAAGATTACAAATTTATGTATTTTAGGTGCATATGCATGGGAATATGTGCACAAGCTTCAAACATAATTTAAAAAATCTATATCTACATATAGATATAAATTTTACATTTATCACATGGAGGTATGAAAAAACTTCATGCACACTATACTTTTTTTTAAGATTGAGGGGGAGTGATAGTAATTCAAGCACACAATTTTCATAAGTAAAAATTCATGATAAGGTCAAGTATCCCCTTCCCTTATTTATGCAATTTTACAATTTCAAACATCTATTACAAGAACCACAAGAACTATGGAACAAAGTGATAATTATATCTATATGCCACCTATAATGGTTGATTCAGTTAAAGTGCATAATTTATATTAGATATTAAATTCCCTCCAACATATATGGATTCCAACCCATTTTTATCTTAGGGTTATAAATACCAACAATGCAAATTAAGGTTTTTTTTTTCCCTTAATAGGTTATATTTTCTATACATATTCACTTTAAATTGGGGCTTGATCACCCTAAATTCACTTTGGTTTAACAAAGGAACCAATCCCTCCAAGTAATTTATGGGAAGTACCAACTCTCCAATGCTTCAAGGAAGCATCATCTTCCAAAAACGTTACAAGAGTAAAATTAGTTTTATACATATAGGTGTATTCCTTCCTTTATCTTTAAAATGTTTTCAAATTCAAGCTACATTTCGATTTGACATGTGTATATTAACTAATTTTACATCCTTACATGATACATAATGGAACACCTTGCATGATTGGATATTCCTCCCAAAGGTAAAATGTGTTTTACACACTTAAGTTTATATTTCATTTTATTCTAGTAATTTAATTTATATATTAAAAGGGGGTGAAAATATAGATAGTCAAATTTGTCTATGAATAATTGATAATGTCAATTTTGGCCCACTTTTATCTTAATTGACTTGAGCACTTAATTTGGTCCTATTGCACCACCTCACTCTATCCTAAATACTTATATCCACCCATCCATTATAAGTTTTTATTTTAAACCTACAAAAATAATCTTAATTATTAAAAATCTCTAAGAATTTATATAGACATTAAAAACTCTTAAAATTAAACATCATCCTCCTCAGGTTAAAATTAATCCACATAGGTTGGGATCAATAATTGATCCTGACCATAGAGGTCATTATTTCCCTTTAAGTAGTAATGCCTATTTTTTTAATTTACACCCTCCCTTATAGGTTGGTCCATATTTTTAAGGTATGTAGCATAATTTTTTACCCATTTGGATTGATAGCCACTTATTCAACTACTTGGAAATATAATTATTTGGGCACACTTATATTATTGCACACTCGGCAAAGATTTTGTATACTTTCCAAATTTTATTTTAATCATTTGAAAAATCCTTTAGCTAAGTCACAATATTATTGTATCTAATTCAAGAAAAAACATTATCAAGTATTCAATTCATCTCTAGATCCATACATGTATCAAAAGATCACTATTATACTAAGTACTCTAGGTGAGAAAACTACATGGGCTTGATTCCCTTTTTAGAGTACTTTAGATACGTAGGAAGTGTTCAATAATCATAGGGGTGATTGAGATTATCTCATACCATTTCACTCCCCCATTTATTTTTATAGGTTCTCACAATCACAAACTTTAATAGGGTTTCAACCTTGAATGTGCAATTTTCAAGTCATCCACACACAACCAAAGGTTAAAATTACACATACAGTCGCATTTTAAGGATGTGCAAGTGATTGTACCATAAGTTTATTATTTTATTTTGTAGGTAAATATTGACCAACATAGGATAGTAACAATAGTCAATCCTAACTACTTATAGTTGGTTTTAACATAAAACAATGATATCTATTGTTTTAGTTGTATGCAATCAAGTCTTGGTTGATCATTTACAACCATATTTCAGTCACACACATTCAATCTATAGGAATAATTCAACTAACTCTTCTTTTTCTCTTTGTGATTTTTATAGTTATCTTCTTTCATCATCTGAGTTTTGGTCATTTCAGTACTTTACTTTCATTTTTCTAGTTACAAGCCTTTTACAACATTTGGTACCCTTCAATTCATTTAATCTTAATTAGAGTTGATATCCCAATTGATTCCAAATTTTAATAAAACTCCCCAAAAGTTAGGAATGTCAAGCCATTTTTTTAACTTAATACTAATCACCTTCATCAATCCTACACCATGAAGAATATCACTAGAGTTTTTAACCTCACCCTTAGGTATTCTAGAGATTTTAGATAGATATAATGGAGGGATAATACCGTCAATCATATAGTTGCCTATTTATGCATTTGTGGCAGAATTACAACTATCTTCTACTAAAATTCTCGTGATGTTTCACATCTAAATTTATTTAAGTTCACATGAATCAAATCAATCTCCTTTTAATGAGGATTTTTAAATATTAGCATCCTTATGGAGTCAAAATCTTAAAGTGTAGGAGCACTATCAAGCTTGAGGAGCTCAGATTTGAGCACATATATACTATCTAAAAATTGGAGATAGATTTACAAGGATTTGTTTCTCTCCTTCATTATAGGAAATTTTTCAATCATGTTAAATTTATCAAATGGGTTGATACTTTCCTCAAAATCCTTCCTAATATCTTGAAATATTTGGTCTCCCATTACCATGGTATATTTTATTCTCAAGCTTCCATGCCTAAAAGATAAAATACTATGTCCTAATGTCTTCAACTGGTTCCTTATAAGCTCACTAAAGGAAAAAGAGTGGCTTGTGATCACCTACTTTCAATTAAGGAGCTCTAGGATGCCAATATGCAAATATATGTTGACAAAGCCCATGGTATTTATGGGTTTCTTTGTGAATTATACCAATATTTATGGGATACAATGGGTTTATATTTACATATAATATACCTTAACATTTTTCAAACCAACACACTTGGTAAACTTATTAATCAAGGCAAAATTAATACCATTCCCAAACATAGGGACCTAGAGTTAATTACAAGCTAGAGGCTTGTTACCCTTCTTAATATATCCTATTAAATCATTTCTAAATCTATTACTTTAAGGGTTAGTTACTTATTATCTTTAATTGTTATCCCTTATAAAACTAGTTTATAATTATAATAGATATACCCTTGACAGCATTGTTTTAGAGGGAATGAAGTAGGCTAGAATATCTCAACAAAAGAAAGTATTCATCAAAATTGACTTTGAAAAAGTATATGATAGGATCGAATGGCATTTTATCTATACAATGATTTAGGCTCTAAGTTTTGGTTCTAGATTTATCAGTACTCTTAAAATAATTTCTAAGATGTAGGTGTATCTATCAGCATTAATGGTGTCTAATCTAAGTAATTTAGGTTATTTTCGTCTATTCTCTAAGGGTATACACTTTATATACTTATATTTATGTATTGGATGCTAAGGGGATTAATTATCTATTGGAAAAATATAATCTAAAGGGTTAGTTAAATGTAACTCACTCTCAAAATCTTAGAAATAGATGGTTAATGGACATTTTGTTGATGATGGCTAAAGAGGAGCCATTCATATCTAAATGCAATGTTTGGATGTGGTGTGTTCATCTTGTAGATCTTCCATTAAATGGAATAAAACTTAGTGTTATAGGAAATCATTTTCATGTTTACCCACCTAGTTTCATAAGTACAAGTGGCATTAGATTTATCCAGATGAGTAATTCAAATTACATGACATCCTTTTTACATTTCAAGTCATTCCTTCAAATTTGTGGAACTATGTAGTTCAAAGGTTTTAAAATAATATTCATTATTGTATTTGTAAACCACTCTCTTTATCAAGAAAGTTTCAAATTTGTTTTAAGGTTTGTGTTTCTACTCATGTTTATTATTCCTCTTGTTGGGAACTTTCTAAGGTTGCATATGCCAAACTTTAGAACGTTCTAAAGGATTTTATTTGGGCCAACTTTTAAGGATATAGATGATTCCATAAATTTTATTGAGATATTTTTTGCAATTCAAAATCACTAAGAGGCTTGGGTCTCCTAGACATCAAAATCCAATGTTATTTATTATTTGATAAATGGATCATTCGTGCCTTATAAGATGAATAATCTTGGAAATTTTTGTTTAGGAACTATATCACATAATTAAGTCCTATGGGTAAAGGATCCTAGAAAGGGATAAATTTATAATTATTGCTACTCACATAAGTCCATGTCACCATTTCTAGTGCATTTTTTCCAAGAGCATCTTGAAGGTTTAGGAAATGCTCAAAACACACTTAATCTAGGATGGTGATGGATATAGATATGGGATTTCTCTAAATTTTCACTCTCTTTGGTGGTATCCTATGATTAATTTTAATAAGGTTCCATTTACTTTGGTCCCATGGATTAGAAGCTTACGACTGTTTAGAAAAGGAATTAATGTCATTTTTAATATTTGTTTACAAACAAGCTAGGGTGTGGGTGTCTTAGCCCATTTTAAGGGATAACTTCAAATTATGTGCTAGTGATGAGGAGTCCATTTTAGAGATACAAAATTATATATTAGATGTGTTGGAATACTTTCATTAATGTCAAAGGAATTATAATTAATGTAGTATAAGTCAACAAAATTTTCAATGGAAATGTTGATGGAAATGTTAATGAACACATATTTTGGTGAAGAGGTGCCTCTTGGATGGGATGCCTCCTTTTTGAAGAGCCTTTGAAGGCTATATAAGGTTGATGAAGGTTGAGAAATATATGAATAAAAAATAAAAGTGTGATATATGTGAATAAGAGAAGGAAGCAAGTGTGTGGAGAATAAAAAGATATATCATACAGACACATGTAGATTTGAAAAATGGAATTAATTCTTTCTATCACTCGAGCATAAGCAGATTTTTGTGGAGAATAAGAAGAGGAAATTTAATTTGCCATCATTCATTGATGAAGAAACAATAGCAAGGTGGAAGATTATTTTAGTGGAGGTCAGTGCCTCAGATCAAAGAGATGGGTGTCTCTTGATAAATTGGTGCTTAGTAGTGTGGATTATTGTCTCCAATAGGTTGGTGCCTACAAAATGCTTAGTAGTGGGGTTTGGTGTCTCTAGTATGTAAGTTCCTACAAATTGCTTAGCATTGAGGTTTGGTATCTGAGTAGGTTGGTGCCCACAATTTTTGTAAGAATAATTTTATCTATGGTTAGATTTGGATGGTAGTTTCAAGAAATTATTTAATTATGGTTTTTCCTTGAAAGGGTTTACACATAAATTTGGTGTCAATCTATATCATTTTTATTTGAATTATTTGATTGTGGATATTAAGTTTCATTAAGTAAAAGATAAGATTATACTAATTCATCCCCTCTTAGTATAAATGTGCGCTTAACAATTGGTATCAGAGTTGGTTTCTTCAAGTATAGTCTAACTACTAGAAGGTAGATCTAAAGAGCACACATGGCAATATACATAAGAAGTGTTGTCATGGCAAGAGAAGACAACTTTGTGAGTGAATGAAAATAAGATATGGATCTAGAATAAAAAGAATATGATGAAAATAAAGGATAAGTGGATATTTAAGGATAATTCATTTGTTCCTTCAGCATGATCAAGAAACTTAAGAAAATGAATTTGAATCAAAAATTACAGCTTCAAAAACATGAAGAAGAGGATTGTGTTTTCAAAATAAGAATGTCACGTAGTGTTGAGGAATCAGAAAAGACTATCATCAGCCTTAATTTTCAACTAGAGGAGGAAAAACTATACAAGATGTGAGAATACAATTGAAGTGCAAAGAAGAAAATTGTGAGAGGCTAGAGTCAGAAATTATTTCTTTGAGGAAGGAACTAGAGAAAATGACGACTAAGCTAAACATGAGTCTTAAGTTTGAGAAGAGTATCAATATTTTGTATGGTATTATAAATGGATAGAGATTCCCATTTATAAATACTAGTCTTGGATATAAGGAAAATAAGATGGCTAGCAAAGAAGATAACAAAGAGCCACCAAAAGAAGGCAAATGAGGAAAAGATAAAAAGTTATGTAGATGTTCTCAAAAGTCCTATTAGCAAGAAGAAATAGAATCAAGTTACAAAAAAAATAATTAATCTTCCAAAAGATAAAAAGGATAAATTTAGAAAGTCCTTTCCTCTAAGGTAGGCACATATGACCAAATTTTAGAGTTCCTTTTATGGTTATTTATATTTTTGTAATCATTTTGTCATAAAGTAAGAGATTGTAAGGTATGAGCAAGAAATGATTTTGTATGGAACAATAAAAAAATTTATTATGGGTGTTAAAATAGAAACTAAAATACATTTAATCCTTTAGTAGATCATAATGTTAGATTCTATAAGTGCAACAACTTTGGACATACAACATGCTTCTGTAGAAGTGGTTTTATGAAATCTCCTAGGCAAAATAAGAAAGTGGAAGCCATGAGTAAACAAAAGGAATAAACTTAAAAAGCATGGAAAAAGAAGTAGGAGAAAGAAACTAAGGAGAGACATATGCTTGTGCAAACTTTATTTCATGTACAAGAGGTATCACTAAGCTCATAAAAAGCACAAATTCAGGAGGAGCTAATCATTGCATTATCGTTTAGCTTCATAGATTATTTGGTGATATGAATTTAGAAGACAAAGAGAAAGATCATATAATGAATCTTATTTATGAGAGTGATGATGCATGTGATGTTATTGTTATTATAAATAAGTCAGATAAGCAAGAAAAAATAAAAATGAAATCAATCAGGGTGAAAACCATCTTATAATAGGTATGGGCTAGCATCAAGTACATATTGTAGAAGGTAGCTCAAATCTAACAAGTCATATTTCTAGGAATGTTAATAGGCATATGTAGCATGATATGTAGATAGAAATGGAAGTGAAAAAGAGGATTTTCAACTTGAGCATCTAGAGATAATCTAGATGGATGTAGAGGTGTCAAAAGGCCTAGATTTGATCAAATTTAAGGAGAGTAAATGAGAAAAGAAGAAGTCCTTATGAAAAAGGATAGGGAAGAGTAGAAACATAATCATTTAGTTGTGGTGATGTTGAATAAGATGACATATATGTTTCCCATGATTTATTTATGGATGGAAGTATAATGAACATCCCTTTGCCATTGATGTCAAAGGAGGAGAACTATAACAAGGGGGAGTTTTTCTAAAGATTTTCCATCAATGACAAAGGGTGAAATTGTTGGAATATTTTAATTGATTTCAAAGGAATTATAATTAATGTAACAAAATTCAATGGAATTGCCAACAAAAATATCAATAGAATTGTCAATGGAAATGTCAACGAAAATGTCAATGAACACATATTTTGGTGAAGAGGTGAATCTTGGATGGGATGCCTCTTTTTTTAAGAGCCTTTGAAGGATGTATAAGGTGGATGAAGGTTTGTAAATATATGAATAAAAAGTGGAAGTGTGAGATATGTGAAGAAGAGAAGGAAGCAAGTGTGTGGGGAATAAAAGGACATATCAAACAAACACATGCAGATTTGAAGAATGGAATTAATTATTTATATCATTAGATCATAAACATATTTTTTTGGAGAAGAAAAAGAGGAGATTGAATTTTCCATCATACGTTGATGAAGAAAAAATAGTAAGGTGGAAGATTGTTTCAGTGGAGTTTAGTGCCTCAGATCAAAGATATGGGTGTCTCTTACTAAGTTGGTGCTTAGCAGTGGGGATTTATGTCTCCAGTAGGTTAGCGCCTACAAAGTGATTAGTAGTGGGGATTAGTGTTTCTAGTAGGTCAGTTCCTACAAATTGATTAGTAGTGGGGATTGGTATCTCTAGTAGGTTGGTGCCTATAAATTTTGTAAGAATAATTTTATCTATGGCTATATTTGGATGGTAATTCCAAGTAGTTATTCATTTGTGGTTTTCCCTCGAAAGGTTTTCCATGTAAATATGGTGTCAATATATTTCATTTTTATGTGAATGATTTGATTTTGCATATTAAGTTTCATTAAGTAAAAGATAATATTATACTGATTCACCCCCCTCTCAGTATAAGCATGTGCTTAACAAGATGCACATATTCATACTATTAAAGTGTTAAATCACCTTCTAGGTGATGGAAAGACCAATTCATACCCATTTTCACCATTATAAACCATGGTTAGGTTATCATCTCCTTTTTCTATATAGTTTTTAAATTGATGTTCTCAATTTAAGATGGAAAATTAATTCCATTGATAAAGTGTGGAAAATAAGGTTTGAAAGAGTGTGGTTTTCTATCTCAGAGCCTAATAGCACACACTTTTTTTTAGTATTCTTAACCAAGGGCTTACAATTGGAACAATTTGGTGCATGTAGGTATGGCTCATCCTATTTGTTATGTGTGCCACTAACCTATATATTTACAGCATTTTTTTTGTAAACATTCTTACACAACTTGGAAGTGGCTAAATAACATCCTCTAACACGTATGTCCAAGGATGTTTATGTAAAACATAGTGTTATTAGGAGACTCAATCATGATTGCTATAAATACACACAATTTTGACATCTTTTCCAAACTCACATTATATTTTAGTTGTCAGGGAATCCAAGAACAAACACACCTGTTCTGATCCTACTTGTTAGGATCTTGCTCCTCAGAAAGAGCACAATATGATTACCAAATACAAGCAATTTAAGATGCGGAAATATACCAAAAGCAAAAGTAACTAGAATTCACAAATAGAACAGAATATGAGAGACAATACACTATCTTGTATTAATACTTGTACAGAAAAGAATACAATAAAGAGACGCCACGCTCTTCCACCTTACAGAGGCTTCCCACACCTCAACTGTATAGTAATTCTTCTTCAAAAGTTCACTCTCCTACCAAAAATGGTCCCAACACACAACTCACACACAAAATTGGTGTTCACCTCTCCAACCAGTCAGTAATAACCCTGCCAGTACACCAAGCACTCTAAAGTACTTCAAGTAGATCTCCCATGAACCTGCAACCTGCAATTCAACATACCATATTTACATATGTAGATCCCCTATGAGCTTGCAACAACCTGCAACTCAATGATCTTGCAATGGAAGGATCTTCCTTGCCTTCCTTATCAGCTCATAATTACAATACATGCCAATGGGTCTATAAATAGATCCCAGACTTAAACAATAACTTAGACTCTTAGTTTACTATAATTATCCACGTAGCTCAAGACTCAAAATAGCCTTTATATACAAACACTCAGTTCAACAAACTAACTATTCATGCAACAAACAGTTCTAGAACACACAGGCAATTGACGTTGGTCCCTGTCTAACTGGTGCTAACCGACGTCGGCCAACTTCTTGCCGATGCCGGTTGCCTTCTGCATTGATCATGACTGACGCCGGTCATACTGCCGATGCTGGTACTTTTGGAACTTCAGAAACCTCTTCTTTGTTGGCATAGTTGAAGCTTTTAGCTCACAACCTAACAATCTCCCACTTGGAGATAAACAGCTGCAACTGTACCTGTACCCGTACACTGTCTAGTTTGTTCCCTTGGCTTTGTATCCCTCTTCAAGATTACTCTTGAAGACCAACCACCACAAATCCTGTGGTGCAACACCTGTCATCCAAATCACCTACCACATCCACATCTACAAACCATGTAGAAAATAACTTGACCCTGCATAGCATGTGCACCTACTGCTAGTCCCTCTAAGAATCCACTGAACTGCCCTCCAATGCTTCTTTCCTGGATTGGCTCCAAACTTGTGACAACTCCCACTGCTTGGAAAAACTCAGGTCTAGTACATACCATGCACTTAACCTCATTATGTGAATCAAGACACTGTTCTGTGAATTGTCCAACCATCAGCGTGCTAACCGGTCTCACACAATCATCCTGAAACAAATTCAACCTGTGACCTTCCATGTCCCTAGAACACACTCATGCCAAAGAATCTTGTTGCTCCTAGATTCCTCATGACACACCTCTGAACTACCTTTACCTTTAGTTCAATAACTACCTGTATATGTAACCCTACAACAAGCACATCACACAGTAATAGGATAATGTAGCTAATATTATCCAACCTAGTAAAGAGAAACACAATGATCAAACATCCATTGCACTGCAGCTTACTCAAGACCATATACCTTGGCCTTCTATCTCACATGTCCATTTCTACTCTTCTTCATCCTGAACATCCATTCGTCTCTCAGTGCTTACTTCCAGCTAGCAACTCCACCCAAAACTCTTATTTGGTTCTCCTCCAAGGAATCACATCCTTCATCCATGCCAAGCTCCCACTGTTTCCTAGATCTACCTACTCTGCTTCTTTAATAACTCCCTAGTTCTTTACCATAAGTGAGCAATAAGTAGTGTAAAGAAGGGAAATGTCGAATTTGAGGCTTACTTACCCTTTAAGTCCTCCATATGGGCGCTTGAGACTCCTTAACAGCTTACTATCCACCCAAAATCCATCTCAGTGACCGATGCCGGTCACATCTCAGTCTGCACCTGACCGACGTCAGTTCCATGCAACTACCTCATCACCAACATCGGTTCCCCTTGGCCGACACTAATGTTTATCTGTCCCTGAGTCACTGACATCGGTCTGCACATAGCTAACATTGGTCCCTGTCTAGACGCTGACATCAATTTTCTAGCCGACGTCGGTCTCTATGTTTTTATTGTGAGAACTGACCTTTACCCGTGAGCTCTTTTTGGATCAAACCCTTGTCCAAATCACCCTTGCTCTGCTCAGAATTCTTTTGCCCCTTGTGCTGAACTCTGTCTGTCACCTTCTCCTTGAAAACCAAGGCTTTCCTATTCTTGTCACTAACATCGGATTCCTCAAGAAATGTCACCTTCTTCTTCTGCATACAGAAATCTTGATCTATGCTCTTCAAATCTGAAAGCATACCCTTTGACTCAAGAACATGCATCTCCTTCTTATTCATGTGACCAAGCCTATTAAGCCACATCTTCGAATCTACAGCTGAAGTAGATAACCCAAAAAGAGAATCAATAATACAAGTAGATAGATAAAGCGTACCTACTTTCTTACCTCTTGCTACAACAAGTGCACCCTTCGTAACCTTCCAAGAGTCTGCTATGAGAGTTACTGTGCAACCCTCATCACCCAAACTTCTTACAAAAATCAAATTCCACTCCAGAACTGGGACATGCATGACCTCCTTCAACACCCATGTGTTACCTGTCTACAATTTTAGCTTCACTTTTCCTTTGCCAACCATCTGACAAGGCTTACCATCCCATAAACAAATTTCTCCAAAGTCTCCCTGGACATACTCGTGAAAAAATTCCCTATTTGGGGATGCATGAAAAGAGGCACCAGAATCTAAAACCCAAGGTTTTACTTTATCCAAAGAACATACCAGAGCATCTTGTGCAATGAAATCCACAACATCTACTTCTTTTTCATGTCCTTCATGCTGATCTTCACCCGACCTGCAATCTCTCTTTAAGTGCCCTTGCTTTCCACATTTCTAGCAGGTTATTCTGCCATACCTAGACTTGGATCTCCTGCCTATGTTTGACCTTGATCTCCCACGCTCAATCTTCTCTCTTTGCCTTCCTCTGCCTTCCACACTCAAAGCATTTCCTGATGATTCACCTGTGCTTTTCCTGCAAATCTCTTCATTCAAGATCACACTCACAATATCATCCACTTTTAAGATTTTAGAAGCAGACGCAGTATTAGAAACTACCATTACCAAACTCTCCCAAATTTTAGGTAATGAACATAATATTAAGAGAGCCTTAATTTCATCATCAAAAACAATATTGACTGAATTTAACTGGTTTACCAAACCATGGAAATCACTAAGATGACTATATACAGATCCACCTTCCAGCATTTGCAAATTAAATAATTGCTTCATAAGAAATACCTTATTCAAAGCTGAGGGTTTTTCATATAAATTTGCCAAAGATTCCATCAACTCTACCATTGTCTTTGCATGTGATAAGTTGGAAATCATAGATGATGCAAGACTCAACCTTATAGATCCCAGAGCCTTTCGATCAAGAACCTCCCATTCTTCATCCTTCATATCCTGGGGCTTGCAATCAACCCCACCCAATAGTAAGTACAAATCTTTCTGATACACATAATATTCAATCTACATCCTCCATAATTGATAGTTCTTGGCATTAAACTTCTCCATTTGTAGCTTAATGTCTTCTGCCATTGCTCTACTCCCACTCAAATAGAAACCCCTATGAGTAACCTGTAATCAACACACACTAACCAGATCTAATCCAATCTGTTAGTATCCCAACCTAAAAGCTCTGATACCAGTTGTTAGGGAATCCAAGAACAAACACACCTATTCTGATCCCACTTGTTAGGATCTTGCTCCTCAGAAAGAGCACAATATGATTACCAAATACAAGCAATTTAAGATGCGAAAATATACCAGAAGCACAAGTAACTAGAATTCACAAATAGCACAAAATATGAGAGATAATACACTATCTTGTATTAATGCTTGTACAAAAAAGAATACAATAAAGAGATGCCATGCTCTTCCACCTTACAGAGGCTTCCCACACCTCAAGTGTATAGTAATTCTTCTTCAAAAGTTCACTCTCCTACCAAAAACGGTCCCAACACACAACTCACACACAAAATTGGTGTTCACCTCTCCAACCAGATAGTAATAACCCTGCCAGTACACCAAGCACTCTAAAGTACTTCAAGTAGATCTCCCATGAACCTGCAACCTGCAATTCAACAGACCATACTTACACATGTAGATCTCCTATGAGCTTACAACAACTTGCAACTCAATAATCTTACAATGGAAGGATCTTCCTTGCCTTCCTTATCAGCTCATAATTACAATACATGCCAATGGGTCTATAAATAGATCCCAAACTTAAACAATAACTTAGACTCTTAGTTTACTATAATTATCCACGCAGCTCAAGACTTGAAATAGCCTTTACATGCAAACTCTCAGTTCAACAAATTAACTATTCATGCAACGAACAGTTCTGAAACACACAGGTGACCGACGTCAGTCCCTGTCTAACTGGTGCTAACCGACGTCGACTGACTTCCTGTCGATGTCAGTTGCCTTTTGCATTAATCATGACCGACGTCGGTCATACTGCCGTTGCCGGTACTTCTAGAACTTCAAGAACCTCTTCTTCATCTGCATAGTTGAAGCTTTTAGCTCCACAACCTAACAGTAGTCATGAAAAGACATAAATGATGTAGCATTTAATCATGTTATGTTAAATGAATGTTTTTCTAGTATTAATAGAGTTCATGTTATAACTAATTTCATATTCCATATTGAACTTCAAGATAAAAGGGTACATTTTGAGGTGACTCACCTATAAACCTTGTTGGATCAAGGGGATAGTGCCCCTTATGTTATTATCTGAGTCACCCTAGACTTACCTTGCCTTTGATCAACCCCAAGGGATCATGTGTTTGGCCAGTGTGGGAGGAATAACTCTTAGATCAGGAAGTGTATTATCTCTCCATGGTTATGATATCCATCCTCAACTCGCAACCATAAAATTAGTAGCAGTGGTAGAAATGGCCTTCTTGGTGGGGTGTTGTGTTGTGGGCTAGTTTAAATTTTTATATTCTTTAAATTGGTTATGTTTTCACCTTTTTTGGTTGAAAAGTAATATTTGATTTTATAGTTGTTCTTGACTTCAAAAAATGTATTTTATTAGAGTGTGATACCATCCACTCATTTTTTTGTATCATTAGCTATTGTAACACATTTTACTATAATATATGAAAAATATTTTCAATAACAAAAATCTATTATAGATGTCCAACTAAGAAAGACAGATCTTCCCCTACACAATCCTTAATTTTCCTTCTCTTTCAAAATTCTAAAACCATAAAAATTATAACCAACACCACTATAACAATTCCCTTATGGAAGAAGGACCTTCTAATATTAATCCCATTGATCCTTCCTTGAATGATAATGGGAAGGAACCCCAATCACCCAAATCCATTTCTATCAAAAATATCCTAAAATGAAAGGAGAACTTTATAAAGGAGCCCAAGGTAGTTATGGTTAAATAACTCTTATCTTTGAAGAAGGACTGCCTTGAAGTCATTTTGATTGATGACATGACCCCTAGATTAAATTTGGGGAAAGACAGTCCAAAACCATCTTCTTCCAAATCTAAATTTACCTAGGAGGTAAACAAACTCCACTAGAAAAGTAATGTTTTATTTGAGGAATTAAAATAAAAACAAACATACTAAAATAATGGCATAGTTATCAAGGTATAAGAGCTAAGAGTTAAAGAGAATGATGAAGATGTATCCAAGATGAACTTAGAAGAAAGTATTAATACTCTTGAAAATAAATATCATCTTTGTCATTGTATCATGAAATGGTTCATGTTAGAGAATGAAAGATTGGAAAAATCTAAAGTTGTTGCATCAATAAATCAATGGAGATCAACCCCAACCCAAAGTAAATATGCCTTTCAATCATGATATCTAGTCAATGATAGGTAATGTTACTAAATTGAGAAATGAATTGGTTTATCTAGAATTAAAATTAGATTGATAAAGAGTAAATAAAAATCCCTTAATTAATCCTTGAGAAAGGTATTGCATCTCAACAAAGCAACTATCAAGAACAATGTTGTAATTATTACTATTCCTTAGGAAGGGATCAAAAATGAAAAAGAAAACTATTATAGATCAGATCAAATAAAATACTAAGTATGTAGGGTCAATAGAAGCTTATGTAAGATAAAGACTCAGGTTTTGAAATCATAGAAGACCATCTCAATTTTTTTTTTGAGGAATGGGAGGCTTCTAGAACTCTAAGTGATCCAAGTTCACCTCAAATTTATTCTTAATTAGGTTGTAATTTTTTTTATTGACAATATCTATTATTTTGATGTAGGATATATGCCTTATTTCAATAAGATATTGTTGAATGTTCTATCTTGTTGTTTATTCTATGTTATGTCATGTATTATATGGTATTTTTCTATAACACTATATAAGGGTTTGGACCCTTTCAAAGGCCCACTTTTACCTTGAATCATAAAACATTCTGATAAAAATAATAATAATACAAAGGAGATGATTTTAATGATTTACTAGTTGTATTAAGGGATGGAATTCCTTTGACTTAGCTATGAAATAACCTACACCTTGACTAGTAATAATCCAATAATAATTTGGTTTTCCTTTGATAAAGTAGTTAACCATTTATAATTGAAGATTTGGTGGGAGGATTTTTTTGGTTGTTTTATCAAGCAACAATTTGGTTTGTAATAACTATCATGCTAGTTAGAATTGAATATGTTTGTCATGTTAAAGCCCTTGTTGGATTCTTAGCTATAAAACAACTCTCTTCTTATTGGAAAAGAGATGTAAGAGAATGAAAAAATTAAAGTGGTGGAGAGTAAGAACATTAAAATCATGGATTATAAACAACATTCCTATTCCTACCAACAAATGTTTAGTGGTGTTTATGTATTTTATGAGTCCTCTTGTTTTATAAATATTAGCAAGATAGATGAGTAAAAGTTTATTAAAATAATGATTATTTATAGAAATAGTTACACTAGTAATACCTTGAGTGTCAAAATATTATATAAGTAAATAAATGTCACTAAGAATTGTAGTATAGGATCCTTAACCCTATACAAAATAACCCCCAAGGCAAAAAAACTTCAAATGAGCCACAAACAGTACATTACCAGCACTTGAAAAGCAAACAAAAAATGAAAAACACTAAATAAAGAAAAATAAAAAGACCATTAAGGACTATCAATAGTCCCATATTTGGCCAAAAACTTGACCATATCCTTGTAATCCTCGATGTTTCCCACCCCCACATCCTTGACCTTGTCATCAAAGTCTTTGACAATAGCAAACACTGAAGCCACATGGTGAAGAGCCTTGGTAGCAAATTCATCCATCACTTGCCATTTATTCTACATCTTATCCATATTATATTTGAAATCCATAATTTCATTAGTAGTCTTAACACACAATGAATAGTTTCCCTTCTTCTTACCATGGGCTTCAACATCAACCTCCTCTATCTCTTTTGAGCTAGATTTGTTTAATTTATCAAAATGGCTTGCTCCTTACTCCACATGAACTGATTCAGTAGGAGTTTCATCTTTTCCCTCTCCCTTGGAATCCTCAAAAGACTCAGAGTCATCATAACTTTCAATTCCCTTGGGGTGAATGGATGGGATTCCAGCTATATGGCTAGATTTGTAAACTCTTGCTCCACTAGGTTTCTCAGAACCACCCTCATGTTCGATCCCCTCCCATATAGGACTAAGGTCCAAATCTTTAACTAGTTTGTTAACCTAGCCAGAGTCCTCCTTCTTAGTTCTAGCCTTCTTAGACACTTTGCCCTCATCCTCCTTATCCTTTTGTTCCTTTTTAGTGTGCACCACTGTATCCACCTCAGTCTCTCGAATATGAGTCACAAGTTTTCCACTGGCTTTCTTTAGTGATTTTAGTTTCGAATCAGGGGTAGGGGTCCCAACAAGAATATTGCATTCCTCAATCCTAGGGCCTCCCTTCCAAATTTTAGAGGAGTTTTTTGGAGTTCCAATGGATTTCATTTCTTCACCTTTGACAACAAGAGTTAATGGCTTATCCTCCAACAAATAGAATTTATTAGTTTTCAATGGGCACAAGGCCAAATGGAAGTGGTACAACCTCATAATGAGGCCTTAGTGAATGGGAATGAAAGGGGAGTTTTTAACATGGGACTCCTTGACATGATTAATAGAGTTTTCTAGAGATCAAAATAGGAAGAAGGGAAAAGAGATATCCATTTTATTCCTAAAATGATTGAGAAAGGAAAAATGCTAATGATAAAATACCTTAAATCTATCTTCAAGTGTGAAGTATTTCATAATCATGAGGTAGATTTGGCCCCATGGCTCAAGTAGCTTCTCCCTTTCAAATCCCCCATGAAGCTTCACAAAAAATTCTCCTCCAAAAAAAATCATCATATTTTTTTTGAGTCTGACACCCTACTATGTCTACAATGATTTTTGCCTTTTATGGTGAGCTCCATGGCTTTCCCAATCACTTCCTTCAAGACTTTGAACCCAATGCCTCCTAGATGGACCTACATAGAATCATCATCCCAGGACTCCTCAAACTAGTGAGATAGATTGTCATCATGGCCATTCATAACCTCAAGGAAGATGCCACATTTCCCTCTTATATAATATTATAGACCATAGGATCCTAGTGGAATTCCTCAAGGGAGGTCAGCTCTACCTTAACAATGTCACCACCCATTTTCAAACCCTAAAAATCACTTAGCCAAAGAAAAAGATTAAAGGGAATGAAGGACCATTTGGCAATATACTTTATAACATTAATAGGCACCTCAAAATACTTCTAATATCTCCCAACCCACAAAAATCCAAAAATGATAGCATAATAATTTTGGAGATTGGCATTACAATTGCCACCCTGGTTATCATCCTTAGAGAAGACCCACACTCGCCATCTTAAGTGAAAGTAACGATCACATGAGACAGGGGTTATGGGGAAATGATTTTTCTTGTGCCATCCTATCCTTTGATCATCACTCCCAACTTTTATGTACCATCTCATCCTCCTCCTTGGCCAATCTATCCACTTATTAACCTGATCATGTGTCGTCTCGTGCCTCCTTAACATTATTTCAAGCCAGGCTATCATTTGATCTATTCATCTACCGATGTATTGTCTACTTAGCTTTTTAATAGGACCTTCATTAATACAGGCCTTTCTCATGTTCCTCTCATATCTCATAGGCATCTTAATGAGTCTCCTAGTCATCTCCCCTATTTTTCTATCCTTAATCCCACTCCCATGAAATTGGAAAATTCAAATCCTATTCTCGCCATACTAAGTTTGAAATTTAAAATTTTCATACTCCTCAACAAACGTATTTCCTTTCCAAAAATAAATAGCCACCTCCACTAATCCAGAGAGTGCTAAGATAAGGAGCCCATACCAACTAATTTTTACAAGTGCTTCTATCCTTATTAATAAGATTTTGTATCTCAAGAGAAAACTTAGACACAAGCCTCCAACACCACCAGCCACTATTATTATTTCCAAACTTTTCCATAGCATCTGTGACAACATTAACTTCCCTATATATATGATAAATCTTATAATCCTCTAAAACATTGAGAAACAACTAGATATCACTAATAATATCCCTCAAAGTCCAACCTATACTCGTAGATCTTGAGGAAACATTCACTATAAGCTGTGAATCACCTTGCACATAAATATGTTAAATGTTTAAAGAGACAGCAAGTTTAATACCCCACATCATGGCTACAACTTCAGCCTCATTATTATTTTTTATGCCAATTCCCCCAGTGTAAGCAGCCACAAACATTCCCAAATCATATCTAATTATGCCTCCTCAACTAGCCACCCTTGGGTTCCCTTTTGCTACCCCATAAAAGTTTAGCTTGAACCAATATTTTTGAGGCACAGTCCACTTAGTTCTAGTCCTAGTTATCCTTTTGGAATTATCAACTTGACAGATATTTGGATTAATAGTCCATTGTTTCAATAGTCTTTGATCTTCCTCTCCAGGTGGGTTTTCAACAGCTTTAAATTTGCAAGAATTGATATTCTCTGCCAGCAATTTGGAGAATGTTTGGAACACCTCCAAGGGGGTTTAATACTTTTTACTAAAAATTCTATTATTTTTATCTTTTCATAAATTCCAGGCTAGGTGAGGGGGAATTTATACCCATAGTTATTTAATAATTGAATAAGTAGGTTAGAAAGGGGGTCTCCAATCTCTGATCAGAGCCATTACCCTATCACTAAAAACCTAGCTCAAATTCAATCTCTGCATATTAAGACTCCAAATCTACCAAGTAAATTTACATTATAGAAGGAGGTGGATGATAGTTTCTTCTTCATCCCCACATAGAATACACTTGTTAGGAATTTGAAAACCTCTCTTTTTTAAGTTATCAAGAGTCAAGGTTTTATTGTAAACTAGGGCCCACCAAAATAAGTTGATTTTAGGTAAAATTTTAGGTACCTAAAATTTTCCCCATAGCCTATCTTCTTAAAGTTCTAACAGTAGTTTATAGACAATTTTCACACTAAACATACCTTTTTCATCCTTATCCCAAATCATTTGGTCTTGTTTAGGAAAGAGGGACAGTCTATAGTCAATTGAATCCTTATATAGCTGAAGAGTCATCTCTTTATCCTCATCTTGATCAGTTACAAATTCCATGATACTCTTCCAATTCATAATACCCTCATTCATACTAATATAACTGATCACTTTATCACCAAAGAATCTATAAGCTCTATCCATTAATCTACCATAACCCATATCTTTGAGGGGCAGGTCCTTCAACCATCTATCCTCTCAGAAGTTGACATTCCTACCATACCCAATCTTCCATTTGATACCTCTACAAAGAAGGCCTTAAGTTTGAGAGTTCCATTCTAGATGATAGAACCATTAGGGAGTGCAATATCAATTAGTAGCTTGTGACCATATCCCCATTGAGATATTTGGCATTCATGATATCACCCCAATCCTTATTACCTTGAATGAGGTTCCACCCTACCTTTATCATGACCTTATTCATGAGATGAATCCTTCTTAGGCCCAAACGCCCTTGGCATTTTGGAGTACAAACCTTCTCCCAACTAACTAATGCAATTCTAATTTTATCCTCCACTCTAGAACAAATAAAGTTTTTCTAAATCTGCTCGATATTCTTAGCTACATATCTCAATATTTTGAAAAGACTTATGAAGTAATTAGGTATACCTTATAGGGATATTTCGACGAGTTGAAATTTCCATGCTTGACTTAGCAGAGTTCCCTTCCAGCTAGCTAACTTTCTCTGAATTCTCTCTATAATCTTATTCCAATAGTCAGATGTGACTTTAGTGACCATGAGCGAAAGGTTAAGGTAGGTAGCAAGAAGTCTTGCACTAGAGCATCCCAAAGCTCTTATAATTTTTTGTTGTAAATTCCCCTATGTGTTTAGAAAATAGATGTGACTTTTCTCAAATTTAATACTCTACCTAGAGGCTTCTTCGTAAAAATTGAGTAGTCTTTTCCATCTACTATCCTCAACCACTAAAGCAATACCAAACAAAATAATATCATCAATAAATTGTTCAATGACCAATGACTGGATATTAGAAGCAAGCTTAATATCCCTAAGACATCCTTGTGTTAATAGATTATAGGCATTTCTACCCATCATCTCTACCATAAAAATGAATAGATAGGGGAAAAGAGGGTCTCCCTATCTAAGGACTCTCCTTGAGGTAAAAAAAACCTTTGGGGGAACCATTGACCTGCACAGAGAATCTAACCGTGGAAATGCACTCACTCACCAGGTTGACCAGTCGGTCTTGAAAGCCAAATTTTCTAAGCACTCTAATCAAGAAACCCCAATTAACTCTATCATATGCTTTGAAAATGTCTAATATAAATATCATACCTAGGGTTCTACTTTTGGAGATAAAATGAATGATCTCATGAGTGGTGATAGCTGTATCAAGAATTTGCCTACCCAGAATAAAACCTTTTAGGTTGGGAGTAATGAGTTTATCCAATAGTGGTTCTAAATGAGAAACTAAAATCTTGGTTAAGATTTTATACACTATATTACAGAAACTGATTGGTCTGAAGTTCATCATAGAGGTAGACTCCATCTTCTTCGGGATCAAGGCTATAAAAGTGTTGTTCAACTATCGCAGGATTCTACCAGTCTGAAAGAAGTCCTTGGTAGCATTAGTGATATCCTTCCCTATG
>JARHVA010007324.1:652500-705410 GCA_037957365.1 Torreya grandis | reverse complement strand
CGGTCGATGGGAACTGATGTTGGTAGCTAGAAGATGGGTAAAAAGGCTATTTTTAGCCTTTTGCCTATTCCTCCATCTATCGAGTTCAGTGGTCATGGTTAAATGATCGAAGGCAGGTTTAATAGGCGTAAGGATTAGTAAGAGAGTTGGAATGATTAGTCATAGGGTGATAAATGAGGGTATCTAAGGGTGAGGAATCCAAAGGTGAGGTGTCAAGGGTGGTGTGTCATGGGTGATGTTATTAATTTAAAATAGGTATTTTATTTTAAATTAATAAGTGTGTGGGTTAAGAATGTTTAGAAGTGGACCAAGGGGACCAAGGGGGAGTTGACCAAGGAGTAGACACAATTTTGGTGTCTATATTTGCCCCTTTTTGTCTTGGTTGTTCTGACGAACTGCAAGACAAAAATAGGAGTAAGTTGCCCTAGGTATGGGATGAGGTAGTTTTTGCCCTGTTGGTTGTTCTAATGAACTGCAAGACAAAAACAAGTGTAGGTTGCCCCGATTATGGGATGAGGTATTCCCCCCTCAAAGTGAGAGTCGAGGAAGGGAAGCTAAAATCAGGTGCCAATTTGATAGAGAAGTGGATGGATATGGTGAAGGTTGAGTGTGAATGTTGCAATAGTTGAGATTGCATGTATACCACTTCATGTGATAGGTAGGTCAAATTGTCATAGGCCAAAGGTTGAGGAGTGCTAAAATTGAAATAACCAGTCCCCAGCATTTAGTCATAGCTGATTGGGTTAAATGATCCAAGCTATAGCTCTAATGGTCATCGTGTTCCAAGTATCTTAGGCTTAGGAAGTGCTCTTGGAAAACATGAAAATGTCACAAGTAGTGGGGATCAACTTGCTCGCAATCCAATACTTGTGAGATTCATAATGTGGGTTGCAAACAATTTTGCTATCTATTCATGAAGTAGCATATGCAATCAAAATAATCAAGGCATAGTTGTCTCAAAAAGCAGTCGTGGTCTGAGGAGATAGTCACGATCTCTAAGGTTGTTGGTCATGATTTTGGGTTGGTATAGATAGTTGGTCCATTAGATGGATGGAAGAAGGAATGGCCAAGCTAACCTCAGAGGACCCCATGTCAACTGAGTGCTACCTACATAGCCCCTATTTGAAGGGCCTCAGGCCAATGTAGTTCTCCCTAAAAGGGAGAAAGAGGGTCAGTTATGGATGTGGGTTTGACTAGGTTAAGTCATGGTTAAAGGTTGAATGGTGTGTGTCCATCAGATAGATGAACAAATGGATGTGGCCGAGCTAACCCCAGAAGATGTCATGTCATTTGAGTGTTGCCTACATAGCCCTTGTTTGAAGGGCCTCAGACTAATGTAGTTCAGGCTGGTTGATAGGTTGGTTTGGTCAGGTTATAAATGATGAGGGTATGATGATGTTACAGCCTTTTCCATGTAATGGTGTATTCTGTAACATTGGTGAGAAATTTTTCATCCCTATCAAATTTTCATATTAGTGATGGATGTATGCTAAAAATGAAATGAGTTTATTTATGCTTCAGCAAGTAATGGTTTATGCTTGGCATAAATTGTGTGGTTGATAGTTTCCATGTGTATTGGTTTCCATAAAAACTAGTGTGAATAGGTTATGAGAACGTTAGTGGTCTAAAAGAGGTTTGGTTGGTTTGGTTTGGTTAGCAAAGGATTTGGTTGTATGTGACAAAGGGATGTAGGAAGTGAAAGGCATTTTTGCCCTTTCATTGACAAGGACCATAATGATAGCATAGGTAGGGGGTTTTTTAGAAATAAAAGCCCCATTCGTGCATTACGTCTTTGACCATTGGTTGTGTTAGAGAAGTAATTGAATCACTTTGACATTAAAATGAGCTCAAAATCCCTTGAGTAGGTGATGTGATATGTTAGGATAGGGTAACCCCTTTTAGTAGGGATAACTTTGCCCTTTTTTATAGGAGACCCTGAGAACGACTATAAGTCAAGTCCATGACCTTTTTTTTTGGTAGACTGATCAATGTGAGAAGTCTACATGGGGATGTCATTTTGTTTTGTGCTTATTTGTGAAGCTGATCGATGTGGGAAGCTTCTAAGAGAGTGTTATTTGTAGCAAGATTTTTAGGCATAGCCATCCTTCGAGGGAGTGGTCTATATTTTTGCTTTATATGTTTTTGAGGGCTTTGAATAGCTATCCTTCAAGGGAGCAGTCTATTAGCTACAGCAATGATGATGCAACTATCCTTTGAGGGAGTAGTCTACATTTAGAGTTTTATGACCTTTTGATATTTTGTTTGACATCTCCATTTATTTTTGACAAGATTTGTAGTCATGGACAAGACTATAGAAGCTTAAAAGCTCCCTTTTATTAGGACAAAGCATCCATATTTTATAAAAGGGTCACATAGTGTTTGTGTAGGGGAACAAGGTTAAAAGGAATGGGGATTAAAATGCCAGGGATTGCTCAAGGGATGAGCTTAAGTTAAATATCAAGTGAATGAATACTTCATTAACAGTAGAATGGTCGCAGATGCAAGGCATTAAGGGGCTCAGTTTCTAGTTGGCCTTTAAGAGAAGACATACGATAAGTCCTTGATCCATACTTGTGCATTATGATGTAAGGTCTGAGCCAATTAGGAGCAAACCTGCCTCATTTACTTCTTTCCATGTTGGTCACGTGTTGGTTCTCTTTGAGGATGAGGTCTTCAAGTTTGAAATCTCATTCTCTCAAATTTTTGTTATAGGCACGTTTGATACAATTTTGATAGATGTGGAGATGGTTAAGGGCAGCAAGATGACATTCATCAAGTAACTCAAGTTGAACTAATCAATCTTGATGAAAGTCATTGTTAGAAAGAATGTCATGCAAAGAGATGCGTAAAAAAGGTATCTACACTTCAAGAGGTAGGACAGCCTCTATTCCATACACTAAAGAGAAAGGTGTAACACTCATAGAGGTTTGGATGCTAGTGCGGTAGGCCCACAAAGTGAAGGGAATGTGAATGTGCCAATCCCTTCCAGTGTCGTTGACCACCTTCATTAGAATTTTGGTTAAGATTTTTTTAGAAGCCTCAGCCTACCCATTTGCTTGTGGGTAGTAAGGCGAGGAGAAGAAAAAGAAAGATTCTTTTTAACTTTGCTTATGGTGTCTTTTTGAAAGAGAAAGAAAGAAGAAGGATACAAGGAGAGAAAATTCCCTAATGCACCTATATGAAAGTTTGTTTTTAGAAGAAAAAGAATGATGAACCCAAGGAAAATTCCAGGGGTCCCACTGGGCGTGCCAGAATGTTTCTAACTATTTTTGTTTTTCTACATTCAAAAGAAATAAGAAACTAAGGGTTAATGGTAAGGGATTTATACATACCCTGATGAAGTTTGTGCACTGTATCCAGATGATTGAAGGAGCTCCTCTTTGGCTATGGAGGATGACACCTGTAGAGAAAATAAGACTTAAACAAAAAAATGTTAGATAGATATGAGGCGGATTGCCAAGCAAAGCTTGGTTCCATAAGTGCAAATACTTCCTTAAGGGATGATAGTCCACTTGTTGATAAAAAGAATGTTGGATAAAGATAAACAATGAAAGACTAAGTAAAAGAAATAGAGATAATGCATACCTATATTTTACTATCGGTCTATCATAGTCATCGACATCGGTAGTTATGTCGACGTCAATTTTTAAGTTGCCGACGTCAGTTAGTCTGCCAATGTTGGTAAGGGCAATGGTCAATGTCAGTCAGGGCAATGGCCTTGGGTGAGTTTTGGATAGGGTTGTGGTTAATAGAGGGGTCTGGAAGGAGTTTGGGTCTATTTAATGGTTTATGGAGGATTGCAAGATAGTGAATATGGTCTTAAGAGGGACAAGGGGTAGAGGATAGGTTGTCGAAAGGAGTAAGGAAATGGGGAAGGCCTCTCAGCCTCTCTAGGAAGAAGTTAGGTTAGGTTTGGTCTACAACACTTAGAAGTAGCAAATGGAGAGTGATTACCAATACATTCTAAGTTACTAGAATGAAATAAAAGAATAATACTTAGCTCTTGCTTGCTGAAGGAGTGTAGAAGACTTGTTGCTGATGTGGCTAATGTAGAAGACTTCCTATAATGTTTCAATTAGGGGAGGAGTGACTGATGCAGAGTTCCTATAGCCTGTGATGCTTGGCATGCATCTGGGAGAGAGAGAGAGAGGTCAAATTCTGGGTGCAAGAGAATTCACATTTGGGGCTGTGATTATTTTTCCATTCGGCTTGCAAGTTGGTTTTAAGAAACTGACGTCGGCGATCTCATCGGCATCAGTCAATGGGTAATTGATGTCAGTGGCTAAAAGATGGGTAAAAAGGCTATTTTTAGCCTTTTGCCCATTCTTCCATCTACTAAGTTTATTGGTCATGGTTAAATGATCGAAGGCGGGTTTAATAGGTGTAAGGATTAGTGAGAGAGTTGGAATGATTAGTTATAGGGTGATAAATGAGGGTATCCAAGGGTGAGGAATCTAAGGGTGAGGTGTCAAGGGTGGTGTGTCATGGGTGATGTTATTAATTTGAAATAGGTATTTTATTTTAAATTAATAAGTGTGTGGGTTAGGAATGTTTAGAAGTGGACCAAGGGGACCAAGGGGGAGTCGACCAAGGAGTAGACACAATTTTGGTGTCTACATCTTTCTCAAGATGACATCACCTACAAAATTACCATGTTTTTTGATGGCTCAAAATTCTAGCATGGTGGGGGTGCCAAAGTTATTCTCATTCCCCTTAGTGATGAACCTCTTCCTCTTTCCTTCAGACTTGATTTTGAGTGTACCAATAATATGGCTGAGTATGAAGCCCTATTAATAGGTCTCCAAAATGCTCTAGCCTTAGGAGTTAAGATGATTGATGTCTTTGGTAATTCCCAAATTATGGTCAAATAGGTAAATAGATCCCATGAATGTAAGAATGATATCTTACAAAATTACAAACAACTAGTAGATGTACTCTTTTCATCATTTAATCGTTACCTTATCTAATCTATTTCATGATCTACTAACAAGTTCATAGATATAATAGCTTCCCTTGCTTCCTAGATCCTATTTAAACCTTCTAATTCTAAGGTCTTTTTCACCATCCATCACTTTATCATACCCTCTTATATCCAATATGAACTCCCTGCCATTATAGTGTGGAGGATTCTCCATCAAATATTTGGTATAATAAAACCTTTAACTACCTCAACGTCAACATCATTCCTCCCAACCTATCTAGGAATGCTCAAAGAGCCTTCAGTCAGAGTACCTTTCATTATACCATACTAGGGGGAATATTTTACAAACATGGTTTCAACGACATCTTTCTCCATTGCATACACAACTATGAAGCTACCCATGCTATCAAGGAAATGCATGATGGGATTTATGAGGGATACTTTATTGGTTTAGCTATCACTAAACATATAATTTGCCTTGGCTACTATTGGCCTACCCTCAACTAGGACTATTACAATTATGTAAATAATTGTGTTAAATGTCAACAACACACTAATTTACATCATGCATCAACCCATGGCATTCAGGTTTCTAAGGAATCTTGGCCCTTCTCATAATGGGGACTAGATCTCATTGGGTAAATATATCCTCATTCCTCATAGTGACACCACTCCATCATCATTTCCATAGAGTATTTAACCAAATGGGTAGAGGTTATTCCTCTCATATCAACCAAATTTGAAAAGATAGTTGACTTCAATAATCATCATATCATTTGTCATTTTAGTGTTCTCCTTAAGATCATCACCAATAATGAAAAATATTTGAAAAAAAACAAGTCCAAACTCTTTATGATGCATTTGAAATCATGTTAAGCTTTTCCTCACCTTATCATCCATAAGCAAATGGATAGGTAGAAGCCTCTAAAAAAACCCTCCATTTAACTAAAGTAGTCAATGTTTTTGGTCAAGATTGGAACTTGTACATCCCTTTTGATTTATGCACCTATCACGTTAGCATTTGAAACTCTATATGTGCTACCCCTTTCTCTCTAGTCTTTAGAGTAGAGGTAGTCTTACCTCTTGAAGTCTAAATTCCCTCTTTTTACATATCCTTATAGGACATCATTTTTGAGAGCAACTATCATCAAGAATGTCTAGCATGAATTGATCTACTTGATGAATGCCACCTATCAGTGCTTAACCACCTTCATGTCTACCAAGAGTGAATCAAGCATTCCTAGAATAAACACTTAAAAGAACAAGAATTAAACATCAGAGACCTCATCCTGAAGGAAAATCAACATGTAAAAAATATGGAGAAAAATAAGTGAGGAAAGTTTATTTCAATTGTCTTGAACCCTACATCATAACCCATAATTATGGATCAAGAGCTTATCATTTTTTCTCTTGAAGGCAAACTAAAACTGGAGCCTCTTAATGATTCACATCTACATCCTTTATTTTGTTAAATAGGGATCAAACTCACCTTTTGTCTAACTTAACCTCATCCTTTGATTTACAAGATTTTCACCTTCCTCACACCTCCATCTCATCCCTTTGAGGACAAATAATTAAACCATAGAACCAAGTGATTAACCATCATGGTCATAGCCTAATCCTAAATATGGGTACTATGGCTCTAACCATGGCATGGTTCTCATGGATACTTTTGATCCCTAATTAGATGGAATCACATGGTCTTTGTCACTCAAAACTACCCTTTTCATCTATCATTAACCTCTTGTGCTATAGGTTTTTCCCTCCTAAAGGTAAACCTCTAAGCCTAAATAGACTTGTCCATGTCTAACCAAGCATCAAAATAATTTAGGATACCTAAATATCACTTGGGTCAAACATCCCTAGCATGGAGACTACTACCTTGAAGGATAACTACCAAAAATATACATTACTTAAAAGATATATTTCTCCCTTGAAGGATAACTACCAAAATAAACAAAACTAAACTTATAACACTCCTTAAAAGGATGGCTAGGTCAAATTTGTCAAAACAATCATTTGAATCTTCTCGCATCGATCATATTCACAAACCTATCATAATAAATTAATAAAATACCCTATATAAAAATTAAGAACAAGTTATCCCAATAAAGTTATAATTAGCTTTCATAGATAACATTAGTAGACTTCTTGCATCGATTGGTCTACACCCTACATTAAAACATGGACTTATCTATTATGGTTCTTAGGTCACCTAAAGAAGGGGAAAATTAACCCATTAGAGGGTTACACTCCCCTTCACATCACATATCATCTATCTCCCCTTTATACCATCTATAAATCAAGGGACTTTGAGTTTACTTGACACAATGTGATCAAGATACCATTTTATCAACCAATGTATGCTAATGTGATGCATTCAAAAGGCTTATGTTCCTTAAGCTAATCTAACTTTAGATTTTTTTTGTCTTTTCCAATGAATAAGAATCATACCTCCTTATCTTTTCCTAATTGGTTCATCTATTCACTTAGACCCAGGTCTCATGATTTTTCACCTCTTTTCCCACATTTAGTTATCTAAACTTAATTTATGTGTCATCATCAAAAAAAATATATATGAATCATAAACACCATAACATATTAAAACATCATGATCACAACCATAATCATAAACCACATAACATCTATAAATCATAAACATCATATCCATGTGCAAAATAGAGCATAAATCATAATCATGTATAATTCACATCATCATAAATAACATAAACCACATCACCATAACCATACATGGAACCATAATCATAAACATCATATCTATGTAAAATAAATAATAAATAATAATCATGTATAACCACTCATCATAAACATCATCCATTATTATCACATGCCTAAGTTAGTGAGTCTACATTTCATAAGCATAAACATCGAAACCAAAATCATGAACCATGAACCATAAAATAAAATCTATATATCATAATCATATCATATACATCATGTCTCATAAAATTAAAAATGTACATGTCATAGTATGCATCTCTCTCTCAAAAAAAACATACATCTCACTACATCAGCTCATAGGTCGGTATCAAAATCATATACATCTATACATATCATATCATAAAAACTATACCATAGGGGTACCATTACCACTAGACCTCCTTGACTACCACTACCATTTAGTGCCTACCCTACTAAGGTGTCTATCTATCTACCTACCAAAGTGGCCCACTAACTTGGAGTCACTACACTTGCACCACCTACCAAGTTGGCTCTATACTCACCCCATCGGGGATTTTATGGATACTATGTTAGAAATATGGCCTCATAATAGCATAAATCCTTAATGGTGGCCAATTACTATGCCATAGGGATGTTACCTAGTGGTCTTTCTAGTGATACAACTGCTCCTCCTCTCTACCTCAAAGTGTCCCTCTCTTGGGTTACCAAGCTTAGTGAAGTCTTAGCCTAGTCTCTCTCCCCCATCATAGTGGTAACCTGTCCCTATAATGTGGCCACATACCCATGTAAAGATATGATATATACCTATATATTAGCTAGCACTACTATTGCCTATCCATCAGGGCCACCTCCCTATACTTGTATCCCTGGACCCCCACTAGCTGGATCCACATCTATGGGCTACACCCTAATCATCCCATCCAAAATATATAGCTACATAGATGACCTAATAACATGTCATGTAGCCATCAACAAAATTAGCATCATCAATCTCTACTCTAATGGATAGTTCCTCAAAATTAAGAACCACCTCCACTAGCTATGGCACTGAAAGCAAAAATTCAACATCCTCCCACCTATACCTTAGGAATAAACCCAAAATCCCCTATACCAACCCAAACTACCTATAGACCCTATCAAAATGGATGAGCTCAAAATCACCCTCTCTCATCCCAAAAATCCACCTCTAAATTTGCATCGATAAAATGTGTTTAGTGTAGTGGGCCCACCTCAGAAAGATGACATACAACCTCCAAACTACATCTCTAACCACTAGGGTATTCAATGCCTCCCTAAACCAATTAATATCCCTCATGCCTCCTTCAACACCTATGAGTTCATAATCACCCCTCTAATGCATAAATCCCACACTAAAATCCATCTAAGTTTATCCCTCCCATGGTAACCCCATCAGTCTTAGAACCCATATATGTTTATAAGCCCAATAATGATGAACAAAACCCACACTGATGACATATATCTGATGCACTCAAAACCCCTATATCTTCTTATAAATCTATACCAATAAAAAATGTAACCACCCAAAAATTGTCCAACCAAGAAACATCTCTACCAAAACACCCAACAATAGATATGGAAACTACCTACTACTTGAATATGGTAATGTAAAACATGAG
Organism: Torreya grandis; assembly: GCA_037957365.1. NCBI lineage: Eukaryota > Viridiplantae > Streptophyta > Pinopsida > Cupressales > Taxaceae > Torreya > Torreya grandis. The sequence goes on along the minus strand of JARHVA010007324.1, from coordinate 696,149 downwards.
ACTTCCATCATCATCATCATCATCATCATCATCATCATCATCATCATCATCATCATCATCATCATCATCATCATCATCATCCACCTATCATCTCTGGTCCTGTGATACAATGGATTATAACTAAATCCACCTACATGCCACCAAGTGAGGGCCTAATCCTCACCATTTAGCATCTCCATATGATCATCTCTCTCCTCACTCTCTATGTGATATATCATCTCCACATAAATGGGAAACTATGTGATCCTATGTACATCCTTTAGTAGGATGGTCATCTCGCCTATTGGTAGGAAAAAAGTGTTTATTATCAGATCCCATCTCTTAATGAGGGTCATGATCATCTCTATGTCTCATATAATATGTTAAAATTTCATCATCACACTAAGGCTAACCTATTTAATGTGCATCTAGTAATCATCAATCATCCCTTGATGGATCTCTACAAAGATCTGAGGAACCCAATCCTGCATTTGGATATGATCTCATGCCTACAAAATTCATTAGTAAACACACTGAGTTTTATATTTAAATACTCTACCCATAAACATTCACCTCTTTTTCATCTCACTCAACCTACATAATGACACCTACTTTTTCTTATATTAACATATTTTCTAAAACTAACTAAAATATATCAACATGTCTTTTTGCTACCCTTAGCATTCTAATCCTTAAAATATTTGAAAATAAACACTACCCTTAACATTTTATCAAAACCATCTTTCACCCCTAACCCATTTACTAACCTTTTTATCTAGAACACCTAACCCTTTAGTTGATCATCAATGGTCACTAGGACCACCAATAGTTAGCTAACCATTTGGTCTCTAGGCTTCGATCGCTGATGGTTGACTATGAGTATCGATGATCAGGTATGACTATAGTTGGTCACTATGTGTGACCACTAATGGTGAAAACCTAACTATAGCCTACCTAAAAACCCATAAAACCATTTATTTCTCACACCTAATTGCCCTACTTTTGTTCTCTACCCTATCCTCAACCTACATACCTCCTCAATTTTGATTTACACCTGATAAGTTTAACAAATAACAACAAAACCTAGAAACCATGGGAAACCCCCAAACCCTCCCCCAAATCAACAATAAAATACCAAAATTAAACTAATAAATGACAAAAATCAACTAACCTATCAATTTATGGTAGTACCTACCTCATTCCTTGATTATATCAAGGAAGAATCCTAGCTCCTACCACTTGATCACATCCCTATCCACCCTATGTTTTTGGTCCCATGATATTTAAACACAAATCTCATACCAATAAACTAATTAGCAATGACCTAGTCATTAATCAACTACCTTGTCATCAGTCTAGCAAAAAATGCCTAATTCACCAAACATACAAGGGTCAAAGAGTCAAAAGGCCAATAGTGAAAATGACTTGTCTTTTGCACTTTTTTATCCTCCAAAATTTTAGGGTTCCCCCCAACCATCGATGATTAGGGTGACCATTGATGGTCAAGTTTGGGGCCCTTGATTGTCAATAGTAAGGAAACCCACTTTTCAAAAAATTTGGCCCCAGTACCTTAGTTCCACCTTTTTAGAGATTACCCTTCTCCACCAAACCAAAACCAACCTTTAAAGAGCACCTATTATTTAAAAACCAACCATGAACCATTGGAGAACACCCTCTCCACCCAACCAACCATCTGACCATGTCCACCTTGACATTGGCCATTTTGGCCCAAACTATAGAATATTTTAAAATGACCTTACTTTGGTCCTTTTGACTACACCAACCAACCTTGCCATGTTGAACATTTGAATTTGCACCACCTAATGCACACCAAACTATTTATATTTTTCATTAGAGAACTTCCTACCTTGGATACCCAAAAAAACACCAACCTTACTTAGGAGACTTACATTTATGAGTTTTCTTAGCCACCATGCCTAAATATGGTCACATAGTCCACTTTTCACTTGTCCTTCTAAAGCCAACCTTATTTTTACCAACCATGGAAACTTAGTCTTTGTGTTATCTTGGATATCAAACCTTAGTCACATTTTTTTCACATGTTTTCACTTTAAATTCCCAACCACCATTGTCACCAACTTCATGATTCACCATAAGCCACTTGTCAAACCCTGACTTGATTTCAATTTCACCTCATCAACTCCTAGTTTGAGGGGGAACACCTCATCCCATACTTGGGGAAACTAACCTTTAACCCTTAAACCATTTTTGTTTTATATCTTTCTAACATAAATTACATAACAAAAAGGGGAAAAATGTGGACACCAAAATTATGTATACTATAGTTTTGAATGTTGAAACAACCCTAGACCCCCTTGGGACCAATTTGACCCTTTGACCCCTGACCAAACCTAAACATGGTCAATTTGAACACTTAACAAAACCAAAAATTTTACCCCACTTATCCTTTGAAACTCAATCATTGATGGTTACTTTAACCATCGATGGTCACCCTAACCATCAATGATTAAGTCCCTTCCCCATTTGAATAAACACAACACTAGTTATGTATAATTTAACATGTCACAGTTTAATATGTTTGCATTTCCCATTATTAACACATCATAATGCTTTAGAATTAGTAGCCTAATCTCATATGGAACTTTATACCTCCATCTCTCTTTACCTATAAAAGGAGGGGATTAGGAGGTGAAAAGGATCAATCAATCCATAATCAAGCATTCTAGCATATAGGTAATAAAGATATCAACTAACAGGCCTTCCTTCCAAATATTCAATAACTATAATAGAGACCCAAACCTATACCAAAATTATTCTCAAGGAAAAGTACCATTAATCTACCAAATTTTCTCTAGGATCATCCATCTACCATCAAGCAAAAAGCTAGGTACATTCTGTTTATCCAATTTTATTTATTTGGTTTCTGACTTCCCTACCTAGATTAGACCTTTTTGCCTCTTATTTCCTAACCAAATCCCAAACCACTTACTAACCCCTTTTTTAAATCTAAATTATACTCTTTTTTGAACACTTTCAAAACCTATAGGAACTGTCGATGGTCATTATGACTATTGATGATTGCCTTTAACCACTGATAGTCACCCAACCACTGATGATGAGCTTAACCACCAACTATCACCCTAACCACCGATGGTCATTATGGTAAGAAACAACATCAAGTTATTTCTACCCACCTACCCTCAAAAAATTTCTACTTTTTATGTCCCTACCTCTTCATAGAGACCCCATCTATTTTCTATATCCAACTTGATCTATTTAGCATTAGTATTGACCTACTATTTTCTATAATTAGTCTATTTCCTTTGTCAATAATTTATTTCTTCTTTCATTTCTTTTCAGTATTTTCTACCATTTGATGCAAGTAATTTATCTTCATTTCTTTTGACTTAACTATTTTAAGTGTGTGGATTGATAGCCTCTTAGTAATCTCACACTTATTAGATCTAGCTCATGCTAGGCAATCCACCTTTCTAACCATATAACTACCTCTTTACATGAGTTATTTCTTATCTATATGTCATTCATCCTAAGATAACTAGGATCTCTTCATGATCATCTAGATCATGTGTGCACAAATAAACAAGTTCTTATACCACTCCCTTATTAATAGTTTCTTACTTCTTCCTTAAATATAAACACACTAAAATTGAGACAAAAAATATTATTTCAAAGGAATTGAGAGAATATTAATGTATTAGATATCCTAAAATCATCACATTCCATTATATTTTTATCTTATATTTGTCATAAATATTTCATATTTATTAACAACTACATCACATTTTCTAAAAATTTCCCAATGATTTCTTATTTTGAAGGGTTTGATAAAATGTTTATCATAGCCATATATTGCATAGCCTACATTCATCACCTTCAATTAGACTAAAAATAATTCATATATTTTTTAAAAATATTCACATGCATGTTCTATGCTTCCAACTACAATAGGTTTGCACCAAAAAAAGTACATTGGAATTTTGGTTATAAAGTTTATATATTCCTCAAGATATCAACCAAATACAACATATGGGCACTTTCAACTATAACATAAAAAAATATTTTTGACAATTATATAATCACCATAACCTTATATATATTATGTGGGGACTTGAAACTATAGGTATAATCAATATAAATCATAATAAAATATTATAGAGTCAGGGTTTGTTCCTATTTTACTATTTTTGGGAAATTAAGTGTTTAATTTCTTAATTAGTAAAGTGTATGGATTAATATATAAAATATGTAATGCGGTATTCCTAAATTAACCTACTAATTTGATAAATCTAGATTTGATCAATTAATTACTAAAAATAGAAAGCAAGGAGATAAAAGTGAACTTAGCTAATTTTTAGACTGAGACAAAGGAATCTAGAACTGTAAATTGATGAACTAACTAGGTAGACTATCAAAAACAAGACCCCAAAGACTATTTTATATCTAGACAGTAGCATAAAAAATTGAACACTTTGGGGTCCAATTTTATAGTCTTGTTTTTTGTGCTATAGTCCTTTTGATCTACTTCCTTTGAGCTTTCTAGGTTCTATTCTAATGATTCTAAAGGCTCTATATATAAATTTGCAAGTCTCGATCATCTATAAAGCTCCATGTGCAACTAATTTTGTCTCCTAGGGTCCTAGTTCCTCCTTACACTTAATAAGCAATCTTAAATCAAATAGAAAAATGGGTTAGTGTGTATTATGCATTAAACATATGATCACACCCCATGTGTGGGCACGCTACATACATACAATACTCTAAAAAAGGATAAAGGCCAATGTAGTTCTCCCAAATTGAATGTGTATTATGCAATTTTATGTATGCAATGCAAGTATTATGCAAATCTAGGCAAGCTTAAGATGACTCATGACTTGTTTGAGAGCTTGAGTAGGCTATAAATAGAAATGGTTTGTTGTATGTAGAGAATAGGAGGATTTTCTTGAAGGTGCTTAGTGTATTTCTATCTTGTGCTTTTTGAATGATTTCCCACCCTTATAAATGACCCTTGAATAAGATTTTATATGTAAATTGATGATCCTAGGTTAGATAAATTCACATTATGCTGACAGGGAAAAATATAAAGAACCAAAGAAATGTGATCATTTGAGGCTAAGAGTGACTTGAATAATAGCACCAAAAAGTGGACACCTTGGGTTCCAGTGCTATAGTATAACTTATGGAACTTGTGTCTAAGGGAAAAGGGACCCTAGGGGATAGGTTTGTGCCTATGAGAGGATTCCAAGATAGCTAGGGCTGAATCTAGAAGGCTTAAGATGATTGGTAAATAGTAAAAAAACTTGCTTAGTGGGTTGTGCAAGGAAGCGGGAGAAAACTATGGTTTGGGTGTCACAAGTCATGCTCAAGTTGTAAGACTTACATTTTTATGTGATTAAATTCCCCCCCCCCTCATTTATTATAAGTATGAAAAAAATTAAAATACTAGGATAAATGATAAAAATAGAAGTGTACCTAAACTTACTTATGAGGCTAAGCCCAATAAGCTATGTGATGTTGGATTATGCATAGTGAGAGCATGATGTATTGTGTAAATATATAAGTAAGTGAAGTAAAAGTAGATAAATTATTAATAGATATGATATATCTAAAATATGAATGCACAAATCTAGGTAAATAGAGAGAAATGAAGAGAAATGAATGAATACACCTCACTGGGTACATGAACCAATATGAAACTTGTTGTGCTACTGGATTGTGTTGAGTGATGTTGGATGCATGTTTAAACCAAGAGTTTTATAGATGGATGAGTTGAGTTATTGATCCCTTATATTGTTGCTCAATAATTCAAAGGTAGGCCCTTTATCTCCATCATCACCAACTATGTGAAGTTAATGAATCATGCATGTGTTAATCAATGTCTAAACTATGTGTCCAATCCCTTTGAATAGGTGGCTCAAGAATACAAAGGCTATATGGTCCTTTGGCTCCATCATTGGCCGATGATGTGAAGCTGAATAGAAAGATACTAGTATAAGGTGAATGTCATATGAGATGGCTCATGAAGCTCATGAATGTGTTGTAATTTGACAATCTTGGCATGGATAGATAAATGTAATTGGAAACTAGGCCAATGTTGGCCACTTCAAAATATGGAGATTTGTCTTGTATAGAAGCCCCTCTAAAACTAGAATCAAGGCTTAAGAAGCCACTTGGGAACTCAGGTACATGGGAAGCAAATTTGTATGAAAGTTTACTTGAAATTGATGCCAACCACTTATAAATGGAGTAAGGCATGCAAATGCTGGGAACATGCAATAAAAATATACTAAACTTGGAAAAGATAAGGTCCATGTGTCATTCACATTGCCCTGAATAATTGGTGTTTAGAACATAGATTATAAATTGAAAGTTGTATCAACTACCATATCTGAACTAGAAGTGGAGTCCTCATGTCATGCATGATGCCCCTTGTATCTAGATTTTCTAAACAAATAAGTTCTAAAAACTATTGTATTCTAGACTATACTATTATGGAAAAACTATGACTAAACTTACCCCTCTCCCTGATTCTAGATGAACTAGAAATTTTGATGTCTAGATGATAGTGCCAGAAATTGGACACTTTGGGGTCTAGCACTATAGTCCCATTTTTGGTGCTATTGTCTAGAGATAAAAATAAAAACTAAACTATGTTCTCTATTGTCTACCTAATCTAGCTTGCCTATATTAAATTTTGGAATTTGGATTGTGTATTCTGGAACTACTTTTTTGACCATTTAGGAGCTCTGATCTATGTGACAAAACCCCTATTTGTTACCCCCTCTTCTAAGGGTAGGAATGAAGACCCTACAATGACTAACCTCAAAATAAGAATACCTACAAGTGTGTTAAGTTATAAAAATGCTTGATATATCATTGATATTCTTGATCTCAAGAAATAGCAAAAGTTGTATAGAGAGATTATTAAATCCATAGGGATATGCCTAGATAGATATAACAATGTAATAGATGTGCATAAAAATAAATATGGAATGCATAATTTTATTTTTTAGTTTTGTATTATCATGGAGGGATGGAGCATGATGTCCATCATGGCATCCAAAAATAAGGTAAATGCATGATTAGAATCATGGCATTGCACATAAAGAGAAGAAATTAAACAACAAACATACAAAGTAAGAAGCAAGAAATACACAAGGGTATCCAAGGGGCTAGATATACATGCAAGTCATATAAGGCATGTTAAAATTCCACATACACACACAATATGAATAAGCAAAGATTGGCATAAGGGCCATAAGTACAAGAAAGGCACACACAAAGGACATTGGCAAATGTCCAAAGGCACACACATATAGACATAAGCAAAGGACATTGGAAAATTTCATAAAACACAATCAGGAAGCAAACAAGAATTATAAAATGTAAAAACATCTAGCTAATCAAAGCAAAGAGTGGAAGCACATAAAATACTAGAAATGTAAACATGCATCTAACTAGGGGAAGCAAGAAGTAAGAGTATACAAGATATGTAATATAAGACTAATGTATATGATATGAAATAAAAAAGTGTGATATATGCTAATATATTTCAATGTAATATCTATGTAAGCAAGTAAGTAACATAATATAACAAGATGTCTAGAGTGTGTGGTGTAAGAATGACATAACCTGGATCATGTAGTCATGTAGATTATGCCCCTAGTGGGTGTGTATATCGATGTATGTATTGAATGTAGAAGTAGGAATGCCCCTTCAATGGTTAGAATGAAGCAATCAAATATTTGGATGTCACTGAAAACACTCAAAAGAGATGAAGTGAAGCATGGTAGTGTAGATAAATCAACATAAAATAACATGAAATAATAAATATAAGTCCTAGCATGATAGCAGTAATGTAAACATGGATGATGCATACAATTAAAAAGTTGTTTTTGGTGATTTTGTAAATTTTTTGAATGTTTTTGTATTTTTATATGTATAATCAATCAAACGAGATTATGTACAAGTAGGCTTGAAATAGGAGATTATGTACAAGTAAGGCTAAGAAAGAATGATACTAGCTGATGAGTCTCATGGGAGACTCCCTATCATGGTGTCTTATATCAAACAAAGGAATAATTCATGATTATGAAGCACAAGGGAATGACTATGAATATGAATCTAAATATTTTTACTCATTTTTGGTATCTTGAAAATCATAATAAATTGGATTGTTCCACTCATCATTATCATCTTAATTTTGAACCAATGGAATGCTAGTGTTGAATTTTGTTGTATATGAATCTTTTCATTTGATAAATTGTGTCTTTGATTGCTTTGTTATAGGATGTTCAATAAATCCCAAACTTTGGTGACAAACATTAGAAACTACTTGAATAGGATTAGTGATGCCTTGAGCATGCTTGCCCAACCCTTGACCCTAAAAATCAACTATTGTAGATATTTTTGACCAAACCCATATTGTTTTAAAAGTTGAGCCTCATTTTGGAGAGGTAGATTTTCATATTTTTCATGATTTACCTATGATTTTGAACCTATTTCTTATTCTAATTTTGCTTTTTGATCCTTTTGTTGTTTAGAGTTGTGCTTTGGTAACCACTTTTGTAATATTTCTAAATTTGATCCTTTATGAATCTGTTCTTGTGTCACTATGGATTTCTTGATTGATTTACCTTGTATAGGGTCCTTACTAGCATTTATCTATTGTATATGTTGTTTTAGTGCCAAACATGAATTTTTATGATGCCCATGCATTTTGTGATATGCACAATAATATATAGATCTTCTCACTGGATGTAGAGGAGGTAGTTTGATCTACTTATATTTAATTAGTTCCCTTAGAACCTCACTTGATCTCTTATTAGATATTTTAATGCTTTTGGAATCACTAGTTCTAGATTTAATATGTTGTGATTTGTTTTTTTGATATGTAACATTGCTTGCAACCAATTGACTAGGTGAAGGTGCATATACATGATTGACACTAGGATACCTTCAAGGCTTTTGAATTATGATATGATTTTCTAATGTTGTGATATTTTCATGTAATATCTAATTCTATGTTTGTAAATCTGACATTAACTTTCTCATACTAGTGATTTGATCCCTTAGAGTCTCACAAGTGTAAACCTTAGTTTCTTGTGATTAAACATGTAAGCACATATGTTGAAGATAGTTTGAAGAAGCTATAGGCTGAATTTATGCATCAGGAACAATGGTATAGGTTGCCTTACCTTTTGGAGGAGTGATATCATGGACCTGGTTAGAGGGAAAGATGATATCACCCTCTTGAGGGAGAGGAGAAGGGATTTATTTATTTTGCATGAAATATGACGTTAAAATAAGAGTAGCCAAGGAGGCATATACATCTAGGTAGAAACCATATATATGGGATAAAATGCATATAAGTGGAGTTATAAATTGTATAGCAATATAATTATAGAGAAAATTACACATGAAAAATAGCAAACAAGGGATAGAAAGTATGAATCTGTGCATGTATGCATAAGAGATTATGACATGTGCTATGACATTGCTAATGTGTTTAGCATGATAAACTTGTATATTTTTCCCTATGAGAGATAGAGAGCAAAGGTTAAAGAGCATGAAATTTTGCATGAATGCATAAATAATTTTGACATGTGACATAACATTTTGAATGTGTCTCGCATGATAAGTCTAAAGAAATTTCCATATGAGAGATAGAGAGTAAAGGGTTGAGAGCATGGATTTGTACAAGAATGCATAAATATCTTTGACATGTATGATGACATTTGTAATGTGTTTAGCATGATAAAATTGTATATTTTTCCCTATGAGAGATATAGACCAAAGGTTAAAGAGCATGAAATTGTGCATGAATGCATAAATAATTTTGACATGTGACATAACATTTCAAATGTGTGTAGCATGATAAGTTGGAAATTTTTTCCATATGAAAGATAGAGATTAAAGGGTTGAGAGCATGTATTTGTGCAATAATGCATAAATATTTTTGACATGTATGATGGCATTTTAAATGTGTTTTACAAGTAAGTCTTGAAATTTTTTCTCATGAGATATAAAGAGCAAGTGATATAAAACATGAATGTGTGTATGAAGTCATATAAACGTTTGATATTGAACATGAAATTTTTAATGAATTTTTCAAGATAAATTTGAACCATTTTCCATATGAAGAATAGGGAGCAAAGGATAGAGAACATGAATTTTTGCATAAAGGCATATAAAATTTTGATATGCAACATGACATTTTAAATGCATTTAGCAAGATAAATTTGAATAATTTTACATATGAGTGAAAGAGAATATGTAAAAATAATTTTGTCATCTTGTGCATGTTTAACAATGAATTTTATAATATCATCCCATATAATGAAACATAAACATGAAATGCAAAGGATGAAATGTTGTACTAACATATGATAGACTTCATCATTCATGTACATGATAGGACCAATGATGGTTTATTTATTATTTTCAAGAAATGTAATAACAAGTGTATATAAGTGAAATCTATTGTTATTTTATTCAAGTTTGAATTTTATATGTAAGGTGATAGCTCAGGAAGCAATGGGACCTAATGTAATCAACTAGGGTTTGATATAAAATATTTTGAAAATTATGTAAATAATTTGAAAAAATTATAGTCTATTTGTATATTTTAACTTAAAAAATTTAGGAAAAATCTAAAATATTTCTAAATTTAGTAGAATATTTTACCTAGTGATCTGGAAGTAATTTCATGCAAAAAGGATCTAGTATGTGGAAACTAGGGTTTGAGTGAATTGTTAAAAATATTACACTAAATTTTTGGTTTTTTAATTTTTAAATTCTATAAAAATAAATAAAATATTTCAAAAAATTATAAATAACTAGCCCTAGAGTTTTTAGGGTTTTTTTGCAAAAATTCAATGTAACTTGGGTTCACCAAATGTTTTACTATTTTTAGGAAACTAAGTGTTTAATTTCATAATTAGTAAAGGGTCTAGATTAATCTAGAAAATATGTAATATAGTACGCATAAATTAACCTAATAATTTTCTAAATCTAGATTTGATCAATTATTTACTAAAAATAGCAAGCACAGAGATAAAAAGTAAACTTAGCTATTTTCTAGACTGAGATAGAGGAATCTAGAACTATAAATTGATGAGCTAACTAGGTAGACTATCAAAAATAAGACCTAGAAGTATATTTTCTACCTAGATATTAGATCAAGAAACTAGACACTTTGGGGTCTAGTGTTATAGTCCTTTTGATCTACTTCCTCTGAGCTTTCTAAGTTCTATTTTGATGCTTCTAGAGGTTCTATGTCTAAATTTGCAAGTCTTGATCATTCTAGAGGTTCTATGTCTAAATTTGCAAGTCTTGATCATCTATAGAGCTATGCGTGCAACTTATTTTGTCTCTTAGGGTCTTAGTTAATCCTTAGGATTGATAAGTGGTATTGAATCAAATGGAAAAAGGGGTTACTATGTATTAGGCATTGAATGTGTGATCATACCCCATGTGTGAGCACATTGCCTACATACCAATACTTTAAAGAAGGATCAAGGCCAATGTAGTTCTCCTAAATTAAATGTGTATTGTGAAGTTATGTGTATGCAATAAAAGTATTATGAAAATATTGGAAATCCTGAGATGACTTGTGACTTGTGCAAGAGCTTGATTATGCTATAAATAACAATAGTTGGTTGTATACAAAGAATAGGAGGATTTACTGGAAGGTGCTTAGTGTATTTCTATCTTGTACCTTTTTAATGATTTCCCACAATTATAAATGACCATTTAATATGATTTTATAAGGAAACTAATGGTCCTAGGTTAGATGAATTTGCATTAGGCTGACAAGGAAAAAGATAAGGAACTGAGGAAATCTGATTGTTTAAGGCTAACAGTGACTTAGACAATAGCACTAGAAAGTGGACACCCTAGGGTCTAGTTCTATATTCCAACTTATGGTGATAGTTTCAAAGGTAAAAGGGACCCTGGGGGATAGATTCCTGCTTGGGAGAGGAATATGAGATAGCTAGGGCTAAATTTGGAAGGCTTCAAAAGACTGGGAAATAGTAAAAAAACATGCCTAGTGGGTTGTGCAAGAAACCAGGAGAGACCTATGGTTTAGATGTCACAAGTCATGATCAAGTTGTAAAAATTTAATTTTTATGTGATTCCAATTTCATCATGTTTTATTATTTAAAATAGTTTAAGATCAAACTTTTTCAATTAATGAAGCAATGTGGAACACACCATGACTATAAAATATCAATGGTGAAAAGGTTTTGTAGTTTGTATTTTCACCTTATAATTTAATTTTACTTAATGAATCTGATAAGTCTTTAATAAACCTATTTTTTATGTATCATACGAATTTTGACACATATATGATTTCAATTATTGTTTGATGGATGTCCATATTCAACTCCAAAGTTTTGTGTCCATAGTAGATTATTTAAAAATACTATGAAGTTTAAATATATGTATGGCTGATTATAATGTCCCCAAATATATTATGTAATCCATTAACCTTGTTTAATACCACAAATTTAAATATTATCCTACAAAATTTCAACATTTTTAAAGTCATGATCTTGCTTTCTAACATCAATCTTTTCACATGTGTATCCAATACTTGGATACAAAACTTTAAATGAAATATATATGTATGGTTTTTAAACATCCCCATGGTAACCATATTAATTTTTACACACTTATATGTTAAAACATGATTAATAGTAAGTTTCAACAATAATATCATTGTTATGTATTTACATCCTTAGTTAATCACCTTAACTTAATAATACTTTCAATTCTGAAATAAACTAAATACAACAATACAATACTCAAAACATAAATATATTTGTCCATTGATTATTCAAATTACAAGTTATAAACCCATTACTCAATTACTTTAATTAATACTTATTAGGTATTATATTCCATAAATAATGTTTCCAATACCCACAAATTTATACCGAGGTCATATCATCTAAGTTTCCATGATATATTAAACAAGTATTTAATTTTAATGTTAAGTTGAAGGATTTCATTAATAATTTCATTATATATTAATTTTAAGTGGGATTTTTAATAGTTAACTTGTATACTTATGCGATATTCATTTATATAAGTGATTCTATTACTACTAAAATAAATGTAAAACAAGGATTGAAATAATTACTATAAATAATCATTAATCCCAATATTTTTTGAATGTATTAGTCTATAAGATCATTTCATAATCCAAGTTTATCATTGAATACACTAATCATGATCTAGTCATCTCAAAAACTTCACTAAATAGTTAATCGTGATATTTTTATATCACACTCCTTACTAAAAACATCTTAATAATATTAGGGTTTCCTTACAACATATCCATTAAACATTGACTTGATATATTCTATCAATATTAATTTATTGAACCAAATAAAACACCTTTGTTAATTAATAAATTAAAAAATATATATTTTATTTCCATTCTCATTCTTTGTCCATATTTTAAGTAATTTTATGTATAAGATAATTTAATTGATTAGTCACATCCTCATAATTAAAAGTTTTAACCATCCATTTCTATTTATTGGGAATTTTCACCCCTTCATCTCTCAACAACACATAGAGACACAAATTGGTCTACTCGTAAATGATATTGATCACATATTACCTTGAAAATAGTTACACATTAGTTCCTCACTAGGAAAATGGTATTAATTATATATTGCTTTGGAGATAGATACACATTAGTTCCTCACTAAGAAATATATTTATCAACAATAATAATATTCAATAAGTAAATCAAGTGAGAAATAATTTATTAATGAGTTCACTTTTTCCTACTACAACATATCTTTTTTATACTTATTACATAATCAATTCATAAATAATGATTCAATTTCATAGTATTCTTTTGAACTAAAGTAAAATATACTTATAACCAATATTAGTTATTTTACCAAGACTTCAATAGAAATAGCAATTCATCAAAGGACTTAGCATATGGTGATACTATCAAAATTTATTCTTGTCTTTTAAAAGATACTCATTACACAATCAATTCATAAATAATGATTCAATTTCATAGTATTCTTTTTAACTAAAGTAAAATATACTTATGACCAATATTAGTTATTTTACCAAGCCTTCAATAGAAATAGCAATTCATCAAAGGACTTAGCAAATGGTGATACTATCATAATTTATTCATATCCAATTATTTTAATAAATAGTTATTCACAATAAATTTCAATTTTAAAATTCACTAAAGTATGGATCTAAGTAATCTATGATAGGCATATTTTAATAAAAAATTAACTTATAGATTCTTCATAGTTAAAAAACCTTTACTAAAATTTAACACAATCAATCTCATTATATGTATTTTTATTTTATTTTATTTAATTTTTTTTTTTTAAAATTCCAATTTCAGGTCAAGGAAACACATCTTACAATGATGTAAATGAACATGATTCACACACCATAGCCTATTATTTGGACAAAATAAAATTGTGAAACATTCAATCTATTAAGTAAATAGTAAGCTTAATTCATTTTTATAGTATGCAAACTTAAATAGCCCAAAAAATAATTGAATAAACAAATTAATATTTTAAAAGCACCCATTTTTTTTTCAAAAACTAGTTTCAAATAGATAACAACTCTCATAATTCCATTCACATGATACTCAAGTGAAACTAAACATATTTTTTTTATTCAACCACTCTATAATTTAAAATAATAAGACAAAATTCACATGCATATTTTCATCCATCACAACAAAATTAAAGTGTCATTATTCAATTCATGTATTCTAAATGTAAGTATAAAATATTAAAATAGCATGCATTTGTATAATTCCATCAAGTCTAACAATCTATTTCATTATTACAATATTGCAAGGTGAATGAGGTTGTATGGTCATGCTAGGGCAAAATCAATAAATATTAAATGAAATATTTATGCTTTAACATCTAGCCATGTCTTGGAAATGACCAGTGTACTCTACGATTCAATAAGTCTTACACAATCATTCATAACCAAACCTATAAATCATACTTGTAAACACCTACACCAAGCATATAAGAACAACTACCACCCTAATGCCATTTTAAAATAATACATAGAATGATATAGTATCACATAGGGACTAAACTTAAAATTAAAATCATTCTTCAACAAAGATTGTAAATAACTAGTTAAAATAGTCATTACTTCAAACTTATTCCAAAATATGTAATAAATTGCCATAGTAAAAAAAAACATAATCTCATTTACAAATAGTCAATTTCATGAGTAAAGAAAATAAAGATGAACAAGCCACCCAAATAATATAACCTTGTATCAACTCTAAAAAAATTAAGCACACAATTAGTTAACAAGACTTGGTTACGTTATGAAGGCATGTATTATAGGTTAATGAATTGATAATAATAAAAAATATAAGTATCATTATATCTTATTTATATAATATTGAACATTTTCAATGAAATCATAAAATGATGCTAGAATAATTTGTAATGAATTTTTAAAATAAAATATTAGTTGCATTGTAATGAAAATTCTAAGTTTTGAGATGCCTCTAAACAACTAACCATAATACATATTCATGTAATGTTAACATGGAACCAAATAAATCAAGCATGAATGCAAACGTAAAATTCTCTGCTCATGCTTAAATATTTAATCAATCACATGGATCAAATATACATTCATATGAGAAATATCTAACACCATGAATCCCATTTTACTATTATCATTCTAAAACAAATGAATATTAACTAAACAACCATTGTATTTGTTCATGAATATTTAACAAACAAAGCAAAGGGTTAATAAGTAAATAAAACATACAGAGTCAGATAAAACTATTTTTAACCTTTTTTATTATGTTAAGAAATCAAATTCAACATAATTTTATGCTCATATGTACCTGAATATGCATAAAAAAGAGTATTTAAATAACAACATGAATGCCATATTGGAGTCATTACTAGTAATAGTCATAATTAACTTACTACTAATAGTGGCCAAAACATTAAAATATCCATTCAATATATTTCTAAAATTAAAGTATATATTTCATTAAAAAACATAAATTATATTAGTACCTCCAAGAGTCATTTGCACATGTAGATTTATTCCATAGTCAAGAATGAAGCCTCCATAAAATAGGTCTCCACATATGATGTAGGAGCATCGCTACCTTCTTTTAATTGTTAGTCCATTTTTTTTGGTGTCATTAGGGAGTGATTTAAGAGTATTAGTTTCAAGTTTTTAATAGGTGTTTAGGGGTTATAACACTCACATGACTCACATAATTAATCATCATAGTGACTAGGCTTGTAGGTTAGTTTTGCAATTTGCTGAAGTGGTTAGAAAATGAGTTATGGTTTTTTTTGGAGTCTTTTTATATAGATGTTTTGTTGGTGTTAAAATAATTCAAGATAGAAAAAATGAATGGAGGAGGGGTTGGAATTGAATCTTGAATATGTAAAAACTAAAAAAAATGAATATATAATTTGTTTGTTAAAGAATAAACTGTGACCGACTTTGCACTTCCTGTGTATGCAATGAATGAACCAACAAAAAATGTAAAGAGAACTATGATTAAGAGAAGTGTTTGTTAGTATTGACATAATAGTGAGTGGATTCCCTTCGTTATTAATTTTTTTTTGTTCCATGAAAATTATTTGTAGACTGTTTAAGAAATTTAATTTAGATATTATAGTCCTTGTGTGGTGGAATTCTATGGTGTGAAGCATGAACAATAAAATGTAAATTAAATGAAGTCTATATTAACATATTGAGAGGTATGATTGATTCTTTACATTTTATTAAGATTCTTGATGAGTATTTATTGTTTGAATTCATCAAGTATTCACAAATGTGTATCAATCCTGTAGATGTAAGTTGGTCTATAGAGTCAAAATAGATCCTTTATGGAAAATGTGTAATAGAGGTGGCATGCATAGTATGTATTGATGGATTAATATTTGTAAGCATTATCCAGAGGTCATTCAATGACCATTTTAGTTTTTAATCTTTTTGAAAGACACATAACTCAAGATCCTTTTCATGGTGTACACAAACTGTGTCTGAGTGAATAGTTAATTCAAAATTTGAAAGAATCTGTTTGTGGAAACCTTGTCCAAGTCCAAATATCTAGAAGATAATATGTGTAGACTATGTAATTTATAAATATTTATTTTTTGTGCTTAAGAATGAGGTTAAAGAGTGGAGTACAAGAATTTTGGAAAAAACCAACTACTTTGAAAGGTTCTCAAAATACTTATAGAATTAAATTAAGCCTCCTAGTGGGTTAGATTATTATAACTATGTTTATTTCCTACATTCTTGATTTAAAGAAAATGACGTAAAGGTATGTGTCTCAAATAAAAATTATATTGATAAATATTTGAGATAGAATGATGATTAGATGTTATAATGAGTTCTGACGGGTCTTAAGACATTGTCTATAGAAATTTGGGTAAGAAGACAACATTGCAGACCTTGCACTATAAGTTTGTAATAAATTAATTCTAGTTATCTATTTATGAGGGAAGGTTCATGTATTAGAGGTGGCATTTAGTATTTTGTATGTTATGTTGTTTATATAAACCCATTAGAGATTCCCAAGCATTGTCAAGTATTGTTTACATGTATAAGGCATAAATTTTAACATAGTCTTGTGAATATAAATTGTTCTGCACAACCAAGTGAGTTTTTTTGAGAAAACATAGAACTTATGGGTATTCTATAGAAGAAGAATCATATGAGTTGGATATTTATTTGTTAATGTAGGAAAAGGTGATATAGGAGTAATTCAATCATTAGAATGTATTGAGAACCCTGTAGAGATCAAAGATCCTCAAATTAAATATGGGAAGACCCTATGCCATATTAACATACTGAAACTAATATTATTGTGAAAATGATAAACACAATTCATAAGTTGGGAAATAAATGATTGGAAGGATTAGTTAATGGTTACATAGGTCTTAAAAATAAATCATAATTTAATTAAAGTTGCTTTAGTAAATGGGTTAGGAGTTCCTCAAGACTGTAATGAGGATGTTAATGAATCCACTTAATATTGTAAGGTACATATAACTAATGATCTATTGGAAAAGAAATAAATAGTGATACAAAGGGAAAATGGGATTGAGAGTAAATTGATTATCAATTTGTTGGAAAGAACTTATTTATTATAGGTGTCAAACTTAGAATAGGTAGAGTTTAAAAATGATGGTTTGCATCTTTTTGGTATCATAGTGAGAAAGATTCTATGGAAGAGGTTTTCATATGAAGGTATATATTTGTTGATTGATTTTTAGTTTATTTATTTTTTCAAGTTTATTGAAACAATGTTATAGGTTACTAATAAAAATTACAAGATGAAAATAAAAAGTTGGTCAAGGTAGGTTAAGAAGCCAAAAGAGTCTCAAGAAGATATAAGGAGCTCACGAAGCTCAAGAGAATAGATAAAAGTGAATGCTCAAAGGATTAGATCCAAGGAGGAACCTTGGATAAAGAATGGATCAAGGTGAAATAGAATTTCTTGAGAGGATATAGATTGTGAAGAAGATGATGAGGGAGCTTCCTAACATAAAAGACTAGCTAAGAAACAAGAAGGAAAGAGAGTTGAGAAGGAAGCAATAGGAAAAATACTTCCAAAGAGAGATGCATGCGATGAAGCAACAAATACCCTTGATGAACCTTATGATAGAGTAGGAGAGAGAGATTGAGAGCCCACACTTTGTATGGGTGATGAAAAGAAATCCAATCAAATGGCCAATCAAACTATGGATGAGAAGAAGGAGAATGTAAACCATGAAATAAGAAAAAGAAAAGAATAGGATGATATGCAAGCAATTGAATCAGGAGATGCATAAGATTTGGTGGAATGAGCAGCTAGTTGAACAAGATGAAGGTTGCATCCAATCATGTGATAAACATGATTAAGAGGAAGAATATTGCCTTGAGGGCATCATTAAAGGCTTGGATGGAAAAGATAAATATGATTTTTAGTTTACATATGGAAGTGCTGAGTAGTTAGAGAAGGAGATAGTAGATTTGGAGAATGCTTTGTATAGTGACAAGGAGGAGAATAAAGAAAATAATGTTACAACAAAAAATAGTTGCATATTAGAGGCCAAATAGAGTGAATAAGAGGCCTTAATTATAGCATTACAACCACAAATAATAGAATAAAGCAAGGAAAAAACAAGTAAGCACGAGGAAATAGTATATTCCTAAGAGGATAAGTAGTAGATTATTTTCATTGATTTGTGTGTTCCATGTGCAAGTTGGATGCAAGAGAGCACTAAGAAGTTAAAGATGATGAGGTGGAAGATCAAATTACAAGAATATGGTTTCAAATAAAGAAGCAAGAGAGGATTAAAGAAAAGAGGATCCCACATAAGCAAGCATCAAAAAGGCCTAGGTACCTCAAATAGGCCTTGGGACCTAAGTGGATGTGTACTTGGAGAAGGATGCTGCAAAAGGTCTTCAAAGTTAAACATAAATTATAAATTTCATCTGAAAGTTTTTTCTCCTTGATAGTATGATGCATGAGCATCACTACCTTCTTGTAATTATTAGTCCATTTTTTTGGTGTCATTAGGGGGTCATTTGTGAGTCTTAGTCTCAAGTTGTTATTAGGTATTTAGGGGTTAATAACACTCACATTATTCACATAAGTCATCATAGTGACTAGGATTATAGGTTAGTTTTGTAATGTGCCAAAGTGGTTACAAAGTTAGTTATGGTTTTTTAGAGTATTTTCATATAGATGTTTTATTGGTGTTAGAATCATTAAAGATAGAAAACATGAATGGAGGATGGGTTGGAGTCAAAGCTTGAATATTTGAACCCCAATAAAAATGAATATACAATTTAGTTTTTGAAGAAAAAACTGTGTCAGACTTTACACTTCCTATGTATGTAATGAATGAGCCAATAGCAAATGCAAAGAGAACTATGATTAATAGACATGCTTGCTAGTCTTGAAAAAATAATGAGTGGATTCCCTTTGTTATGATTTTATTTTCCATGAAAATTATTTGCAGACTATTTAAGAAACTAGATTTAGATATTATATGCCATGTGTTTTGGAATTTTGTGGTGTGAAGCATGAACAATAGCATGTAAATAAAAATAAGTCTCTATTGACATACCAAGAGGTAAGAATGATCCTTTAAATTTTATTAAGATCCTTGACAAGTCTTCAATGTTTCAATTCATCAAGTATTCAAAATTATGTATTAGTCCTATAGATGTAAGTTGGTCTACACAGTCAAAATATATCCTTTATGGAAAACATGTAATAGAGGTGACATGAATAGTATGTATTGATGGATTAAGATTTGTAAGAATTAACCATATGTCATTTAATGCCCATTTGAGTTTTTAATTATTTTTAAAGACACAAAACTTAAGAGCCTTTTCATGGTGTACATGGATTGTGTCTGTGTGAATAGTCAATTCAAAATTTGAAAGAATACATCTATGGAGACCTTGTATGAGTCCAAATATCTAAAATATAATACATGTGGAATCTATAATTTATAATTGTGTAGTTTGTTTCCCCAATAACAAGGTCAAATAATGGATCAAAGGAGTGTTGGCAGAAACCAACCACTTGGAAAGGTTCTCAAAATACTTAACTTAAATTAAGTCTCCTAGTGGATTAGATTATTGTAATCATGTTTATTTCTTGCATTCCTAGTTTTAAAAAACTGATGTAAAGGTATGTGTCTAAATTTTTTTTACTTTGATAAATATTTGAGATGAAATGATGATTATAAGTTGTTATAATGAGTTCTAAAGGACCTTAAGACATTGTCTACATAAATTTGGGTAAGAAGACAACATTATAGACCCTACATTGTATGTTTGTAATGAATTGATTCTAGTTATCTATTTTTGAGGGAAGGTTCATGTATTAAGGTGCAATTTAGGATTTTATATGGTAAGTTGTTTATATAAACCCATTCAAGATTCCCAAGCATTGTTAGGTATTTTTTACATGTATAAGGCATAAATTCTGACATAGTCTTATGAATATAAATTATCCTGCACAACCAAGTGAGTTTTTGTGAGAAAACATAGAACCTATGGGTAGTCTATAGTAGAAGAATGATAGGAGTTTGATATCTATTTATTAATGTATGAAAAGGTGATATAGGACTAATATAATCATTGAAATGCATTGAGAACCTTGTAGATATCAAAGAACCTCAAATTGAATATGGGTAGACCCTATGTCATATGAACACAGTGAAACCAATATTATTATGAAAATGATGAACAAAAGTCACAAGTTGGGAAATAAATGATTATAAGGATTAGTTAATGGTTACATAAGTCTTAAAATCAATCACAGTTTAATTAAAGTCACTTTAGTAAATGGGCTAGGAGCTCCTCAACATTGTAATGATGATGTTAATGAATCCACTAGATCTTGTATGGTACATAGAACTAATGATATATTGGAAAAGAAGCAAATAGTAAGACAAATGCAAAATGGTATTGAGAGTAAAATGATTATCATTTTTTTGGAAAGAAATTTTTTATTTTAGGTGCCAAAACTTGGAATAGGTAGAGTTTGAGAATGATGCTTTGCATCAACATACAAGCAAAAAGAATGTGAAACTTGAGCCCAAACATTTAATGGTATCCCTACCAACCCCAACCATTAGGATTAGGATAGATTAGGTCACCAAATAATAAGTTAATATCATAAAATCAAATTGGAAAACAATGGTTTGGATAGATCCATTCCACCACTACATGTTTTCTCACAAGAGTAAAACATAATAAAAACCTAAAAGATGATGCAATATTTGAAAAATAAGTTTCAAACAACTATATGTGTCAGATAAAAAGTTTATAAATCAAATTAAAATATTCTTAGATATATTGATAAATAAAATGAAAAAAAAATCCAAAATACATCACATTTACTAATGCAACACACCGTTAAAGAGAAAGATACATTTAAGGTAGTAAATCCATTAAGTTTTTCTAATAAACAACTATATTACTCATTCAATAAATATTTAGTTCAAATTATCTTATTATATAAACCATGTGATTGAAGACACTTTTAAGGTGATGAGAAGGTTATATTGATGGGGAAAACCCTTCTTGAAACTTACCCACCCAACTTGGGCTCCTTAAAACAATAACAATGACAACTATACAAAGAAAAGAACCAAAATAAATAAATTCACTTATAAAAATAACGCAATGATTAATATTTCCTTACTTTTCACACACTTTTTCATTCTCTCCCATCAAATCATGTCCTCTCCACATTCAACCATATCATTCTTAACTTCATCCCACAACATTCTCATAAATTAACACTAGTTATGGTGCTCAAGTAACATCCATGTTTCTCATGGTTATTTTAGAAAATCCTACCATTTTCACCTATTTATATAAATTCCAAACCAAAATTCTAAAATAAAAATGAATACCAAAAATATATGATTCAAAATCTATGCAATCTATCAAAACCTTAATTTAATGATTAGGTCATTTGATCAAAAATAAAATGTCAGACAACATAATAATGCTACTAAAATCCAAAGTGATTTTTTTTAATAACATAAGACCTTTTAATCAAATGGTGAATTTGGTAAAAGTTTAATCAAATTTTCACTTCAAGCCATGATAACCATGCATCATGTTAAGAAAATTATAATACAATGGCAACCTTATCATGTTTGCCATCAATCATGACTTACACAAGTCAAATAAAATTTTAAATGAAGAAATTTAATTAGAAGAAATGTTATACAAAGTTTATATTCTAACCATTCACATTTTTTTTTCCAAAAATAAGAGAAATAAAATGGTTGAAGTGGCACAAGTGGTTTTATTCCAATGATGTCCTCCATAAATAATCAAAATAGAAATATACAATATTTTTCATCCACAATATAAGGAAACACAAAAATATGTAGTAGATTGAATGAACCTCTCATTATTACTTATTTTATCCATATACATGTATGAAACTGTGGTGACTATCTAATGATGTATTCTAGGCTCAAACAATTCTCATATCGCATGGTTTTTACTTATATTCATTAAAGGACATCAAAGATACTAGTTATAAAAATAACTAAGAATAATAATAAATTTTGAACAAAATTACAATTATCTACATGTATAAATGATATAAAACTAAAAAAACAAAATGCATGAAATAAAAATTAATCAAATCTAATATCAATGTCTATAGTATCCACAAAATAGTATAATAAAACACATATCATTTCATGATTGGGCATGATATAACATCCACCCTCACTAAAAGATGGTACCATTCTGGGGCCTAGACAAAGAGGTGAGTATAGTTCTATCTAAAACTATTTTAATCTTCATATGTGTTACTTTTCTCATTAAGTTGATCCCATTGGACCAACGCTTTTTTATTTCTCTATTTCATATATTAATGTTATGATGGGATAGGATATTTATTATGTCTAGTTGAATCATCTCTTCATCTACCACTTGGATATTATTCTATTCCAAAATATGAGATGGATGAGAAACATAATTTATTTAAAAAAAACACATGAAACACATCATGTATTTTATACAGATAGGGACAAAGAGATGGGAAGTAAAAAACATGATCAAATTTTTCCACAATGTCAAATGGATCAACAAAATGTTGAGATACTTTGGATACCTTGATAAACTTAATAAAACTTTTAGGGTCTTTCTCTAAAAAAAACCTTGTCTAATTTTTCAAATTCTCTTGGTGATCTCTTAAAATAAACATAGATTTTATTCCTATTAGAGGCACCTTTTATCCTTTGGTGAATCAAAACTATTTTAAGGTCTTATTCTTGTAAAGTATCAAGACCTATAAATACACAATTTTTAAAACCATCCTAGATAAAGGTTTTTTTGCACTTTCACTCATACAAGGCTTTAAAAAACACCATTTTAATGATTGAATGAAAGGTATTATGGTATGAAAATTTAACCAATGGAGATAATAATTCTATTTAGATTATTAGTTCATCTCATGAATCATTAACATGTCTTCCACCTTGAGTGGTAAAGCAAGTGGAGGAGGAATAATAAGAAATGAAAAAGGAGGGATGTCTGCTATCTATGCTAGTGGCATGGGTTTCTAGAGCAATAACTATGTTGAAGCTATGGCCTTACTTTGGGGATTAAAGTTAGCTATATCCTCAGGAATTAGAAATTTGAATATTCAGGGAGATTCTAAGTTGGTCATAGATGTTATTAATAAAGCATCTAACATTGGTATCCATCTAAAAGACATCATTACAGACATCCAATTTCTTTTACAAAAGTTTTCTAAAGTTGAGATTACCCACACCTACAGAGAAGGTAGCAGGGTCGCTGATGCTTGTGCCAACCTTGGTCAACAATTCTCAGGATGGAGGGTATGGTGACAAGGGGGTCATATACCCCCAAAAATTAGAGAGATCATTCAGAAGGAGATGACAGAGCATGAATGATGCACTTTGATGATGAAGATAGCTTTCGAAGGTGGTCAACGTGGAGAAGGGCATTGTGGATCATGGAAAATGATAACCTTAGTACTTCCTTGATTGTCATGATTAATTCCTTGTATCATGAGGTGGAGGTGTGAGAGTCACATCATGAAAACCAAGGGGGAATTATTTTCAAGCATGAAAGTAGACGTCACCACGGTGGGCCATTTTGTAAAATGAGCCTTCACATCTGCATTCAGTGTAAACAGAACTGAGGGCTTGTTACTTTTTTAAAGATCAAGGCAGTAATTAGGGTATGAAGAGCTAGAAATTCAAGAAATTTTGGAAGACACTGGTGGGAAACAGGCTTCTCAAGTTTTTGAGGTCACTAAAGAGTAGGGTGCTGATTCTAGGGAACTGCTAATAATAAGGAGAAGATGCATGTAGAAGAAGCTGGTGAGGGTTCAGAGAATGAGAATGATTGGAAAATAGATATTGGGGCCTTGAAGGTCTACATTGAAAAGCTGGAAAAGGTCTTCACCAAAGGCCTTCGAAATAACATTCTACTGAATATGACTATGTTGGAAGTGGTGGGTAATCCATGGAATGCTGACAATGTAGACAATGAGAATCTTAAGGATCTTGTTAATTCTATAGTTATGTAGTTTCATCCTTTTTGACTCTAGTCTTTCCAGTGTTTTGTTTTGCTTCTGACTTTGTTTCTCAGCTCTGCCGTTGGTTCGGTGTTGGCATCTTTTGTTTGCCAGCCTTCCTATCTTTTTTGACTGTATAGGGTTTGGCCCCTAGTTTTCCACCTTAATTAATCAAAAACATGTCTTCCACCTCTTTATTTTTACTTTTATTTTGACCATCCATTTTTATATGATAAGCTAAAATAAAATTTAACTTTATCCCAAAACCAACCATTAAGGTTTTTCATAATCTATAAGTTAAAAACTTATCTCCATTAGAGACAATCACTTCAAAAACACCATGAAGGTGGATAATTTCCTTCCAAAATTTATTAGTAAGAATGGGTGCATCATCAATAATATTTCCTTAAATAAAGTGATAAACCTTTGTTATCTTGTCAATTAAAACTAGAATTTAATCATGCCTACCATATGACATAAACAATCTTAATGTACAATCCATATAAATTATTGCTCATTTACTTTCTATAATAGTATGTATATATAAAAAATCATTAGGATGGAAATGTTCAACATTAAATTTTTGAGTTTATAAACATTTTACTACATATTTAGACACATATTTCATTAATCTAGGCTAAAGATAATTTTTTTCAGCTCATGTGCCATTTTTTTGTTACACTTGAATGAGAAAAATGAGGTGAAATATTCACTTATTTTAGCACTTGTTCCCTCATATTTATAGAATTAGAAACATATATTCTACCTTTGTACCTCATAGGTCCATCTGAGTCTACGTAAAATTAGCAACACATTTTAATATTATTTCATTAGCCAAATCAATACAATTTTTTTTATAATGAGGTTTAGCTAGTTATTGATTTAAAATAATATTTTTTAAATTTGACCTTAAAATAGAAATTTTAGTGAGGTAGGTTCTTCTTATAAGAGAATAAACTACTCTATTTTATTTACCTTTCACATAAGCATTATCAATATCAAACTTTTTGATAAATTTTAATCACCTTCACTAGATTGCATTTAACTCATCTTGAGTAAACAGATGCACCAGGATGTTATGTATGTATTCATATTTGATGTGGATTTGGTGATACCCCAATAAAATATTTATGTTTTAAAACATAGATGTACCCTTTAGTTTTTCAAAAGATCATCAATTATAAGAATAGGGTACTTATTCTTGATGGTGAATTTATTTAGCACACAATAATCAATGAAAAGTCTCAATGAACCATACTTCTTCATAATGAATACAACTAATGCTCCCCAAGGTGACACACTAAGCTTAATCATCACCTTTTCCATTATCTCTTACAATTTTAATTTAAATTCCATAAAATCTAACAAATTCATCTTATATGGATTTCTAGATGTGGGTGTATATCCTAGTACAATATCAATAGAAAAATCAAACTCTCTCTTAGGAGAAAAAACTATAAGTTCTTTGGGAAAAACACCCTTGCATTATTTTAAGGTAGTGTAGTCTTACATAGTAGGTTTCCTTTCATTAGAAAGTTTATTCAGCTATAGAAATTATAGTTTGCATCCCTTGTGAACTAATATTTTTAGATGTAAGTGTGAAAGAGTATTTTTAGCTGAAGGTTTTGAAATATAATGGATGTAAACTAGTTTTCCAACATCATCAAGGCATTTCACTCTTTTGATGAAATATTTAAACTTTGATTGATGTTTTTATCATTTTTCCTTATTGAGAATCAAGTCAGAAGATCCTAATGGTGTATCAAAAAGGTCTATTATGTCTTAAAACTACAAGATTAATTTCAATCCATTCTAGACATTCTAAAAAACCACTCTTTTTTATGTACCAAAGTCTACCTCCCATTCTTCTCTTAGTATATAAGGTTTAGTATTTAACCTATAAGAAATTTTAGGTGAAATAAAACTATAAATTTCACTAGAATAAATTAAAATGGCCAACAAATAACCATAAATTATATCTATAGTCTCAATTAGTGTAGACTATAGTTCTATAGTTCTCATTTACAGTAGCATACACCTAGT
Source organism: Torreya grandis (assembly GCA_037957365.1). Lineage (NCBI taxonomy): Eukaryota > Viridiplantae > Streptophyta > Pinopsida > Cupressales > Taxaceae > Torreya > Torreya grandis. The sequence goes on along the minus strand of JARHVA010007324.1, from coordinate 669,022 downwards.
GATTTTCTAGTTGATTGCTTCATAGACAATTAAAATACTTTAGGTACTAGTTATCACCACATTATACACAATATAAAATAATTCATGGAGTTAATAAATAGTATTGATTCCTGTGGTAGGGCCACAAGAGCTACTTGTTATTGATTATAATTCCCATAGTTTTGTTTTGTAAAATTTTGAGGTTTGGAACCTCTATTTGTATTTTGAAAATTTATAGCACTATTATTATTCTTCACAAATCCCTTCTTCTAATAATTTTTTTCTATTAGTGGAATTGATGACTTAATCTTAGGCTACATATTATTTTCTTGATACTCATGCCTCATCTTTTGGTGATATTTTTATTTTTCTTCTACATGATGTGCAGATTCAATGGAAGTATCTAAGGTGCATAGTTTCATCATTTTCAAATTATGTGGCAACACCTCATGTAATCCTAAATTAAACATAGTCCCTTTGGTTTATTCATCATGCATGTAATTTACATAACACAAGAAGATGAGAAATTTTTTCTCATATTCCTAAAAAATCATAGTTCATTGCTTTAGTATATAGAGTTCTATAATATTTTATTCTTTGAAATTTCCTCTCATGTTTATATTTTGAAACTTCCTTTCAAACATATCCCAATAATGAGACATTGGGTCATAACCACTGAGATCACTTAATTGGTTTCATCATAAGGAAACAGCATCTACCAATTGGTATACTCTTATATGAGTTTTGATATTAAATCCCACATTATGGAAAGTGAAATATTTATACAAGTTTACTAACCATTCTTCTCTAACTTCTCAATATTAAATAATAAAATATGTAGTATGTGGGAGTTTATTAATCCAATTAATGATAGGATTCATAATATCATGTTTCCTTGAGTTCTCCCCCTTTGGATCATCCCTTTATTCCTTCTCATGCTCACTTCCTCTTTGAAGGTTCTCCAAATGAATCAATCTTTGGCCATATGCTTCCATATAGTCTTGGATGTTATGAAGTACCCCCAAAATGTCATCTAGGACAACATTATGAACATCTTGTTCATTATTGTCATTATCACCAACATTGTTGTTACCATCAATAATATTTATACCACGATCATTTTCACCATCATTTCCCACATGACTATCCATATCATGGTTTTCAAAAACATCACTATCAACATATTTATTATCTTTTGTGGCTTATGTTCTCACCATCATAATAAAAACTAAAAAACTTTTAGCCAAATATTCACCAAGATTTCCCTATGGTAGAACTAGTATTTGATACCACATATCACAACCTCAAAAATCAACCTACAAAATTTCAGAATTTTTAGAGTCATGATCTATATTTCATACACCAATCCTTGAAAATGTATATCAAATACCATCAATTTAAACTAGATATATGTGCATGATTTAAAAACCTCTCCATGGTAACCATATGAATGTTTACACACTTCTCTTTTACATGATTAACATAAAGTTCCAATAACAATCACATTGTAATATATTTTCATATGAAGTTAATCACTTTAAATTTATGTACATTCACTTCTACAATATAATAAATACAAAAACACAATCCTCATAATATAAATATATTTTTACATTAATAAATACTTAATAGGTAGTATATTCTATAAATAATGTTTCAAATACCAACACATTTGTAATGAGGTTAGGTCATCTAAGTTACCCAATACATTAAATAGATCTTTACCTATTAGTACCATTTTAATAGTTAAATTTCATACTTAGGAGAGATACATTGATCATATTTATTCTACTATTATAAAACCAATCTTAAAATGATGATCGAGAGAATTACTATAAATAATAATTAAGCCCACTATCTCATTTTGAACATATTATCCCATAAGATCATTTTGTCATCCAAATTTATCATTTATTGAATTTCTCATGACTTATTCATGTCTAAAAAATCATTAAATAGTCAATCATGCTATGTTCTATGTTGCATTCCCTTACTAAAAACATCCTAATAGTATTAGGGTTTCCCTACAACATAACCCATAAACATTTAATTATATATTCCTTTAATCTTAATTATTAAACCAAATAAAGCATATTTTTAAATTATTAAAAAATAAAAAACATTATTTTATTTCCATTCTCATTATTTTTTCATACATTAAGTTATTTGATATTCAAAACAAGTCAATTGAGTAATCACATCCTCATTGTTAAGATTATTAATCATCCATTTGACTTTATTGGGACTTTTTACCCCTTCATATCTTAACATCATGTATAAACAAAAAGTGGTTTACTCATGAATCATATTGATCATAAAATACCTTGGAGATAGTTCCACATCATTCCCTCACCATGAAATATATTTCTAACAATAATCATCTTCAATTAAAAAAAATTGAGTGATAAATAATTCATTAATGAGTTCATCTTTTCCTATCATAACAACATATCTTTTTAATACTCATTACATGGTCAATCCATAAGTAATTATTCAATTACATAGTATTCTCCTTAACTCAAGTATAATATACTTGTGACCAATATTAGTTCTTTTACTAATACTTAAATTGAAACATAAACTCATTAAACGACTTAACACGCATTGATATTATCATAATTTATTCTTATCCAATTCATTAAAATATAGTCATTCACAATAAATTTGAAATTTATAATTCATTAAAGATGGATATAACTAAGCTATGGTAGGCATAGTTTACTAACAATTTATCTTATAAATTTTTCATGTCTAAATAACAATTACTTAAATTTAACACAATTAACCTCATTACACAATTTTATTTTATTTTAGTGTATATAAACTTCCAAAAATGAGTAACACATAGGTTTTGGTAGAATTCATATTCTATAAAATTTTCAACTTTCAATTAAAACACATACTATCATGATGCAAAGTAACATTATTCACAAATAATATACCAATACTTGGATAAAAAATAAGCATGCCATGTTTATTCCATTAAGTAAAAAGTAAAATTTTATTGTTGATGGAATTCAACTTAAATATCCCAATGGACAATAGAATAACCAAGATAATATTTTACAAAAGCCCAAATATTTTTTCAAAAAGTATTTTTAAATATACAACTCTCATAATTCCCTTCATGTGATCATCAAGTGAAACTCAACACAAAAAATAATGTTATTTAACTACTCCATAATTTAAAATGGTAAGATAAAATTCACATGCATAGTTTCATCAATACCAAAAACATAAAAGTGTCATTATTTACTTTATGTATTCTGGTTTAAGTCTAAAATATTAAAACAATAAACATTTATTTAATTCTAGCAAGTCTAACAATATTCTTCATTATTATTTCATTTTAAGGTGAATGAGGTCTACAATTATGCTAAGTTAAAACCAATAAGTACTAAATGAAATGTTTATTCTTTAACATTTAGTCATGTAAAGGGAAAAAACCAATGTAAACTATTATTAAATAAGTTTTACACAATCATTCAACATCAAACCCATAAATCACAGTTGTAAACACCTACAATAGATATACAAGAGTAGCTACCACCTTAATTCCACTTTGACTTAATAGATAGTATGCTACAATCTCACACAAGGACTGAACATAAACTCAACATCATTCTTCAATAAAAATTAAAATAATAATTTCCTCAACATTATTCCAAATGATGTAATAAATTACCAAATAAAAACAAGCATAGTCTCCTTTTATAAATTTAATTTCATGAATAAAGATAAGAGAAATCAATATGCCACTCAATTAATATAACCTTCTATAAACTCATAATAATATTAAGAACATAAATAATTAATAAGACTTGATTAAATTATAAATTCATATAGTATGGGTTAAGGACATGCTAATAATAAATAATATAAGTATACTTATGTCATCCTTATATGATGTTGAACATTTTTAATGACATCTTAATATAATTTCATCATCAAGTTGTATTGAAGTTTCACAATAAGATATTCATTATACTTTCATGAAAATTATGAGCTATGATATGTCATTGGATGACTAACCATAAGACTTATTCACATAATGTTAACATGGAACCAAAAATTACAAGCATGCATGAATAATTAAAATTGTCTACTCATACTTAAAATAGTAATCAATCACATGGATCAAATATACATTCATATGAGAAATATTTAACACCATGAATCCCATTTTACTACTAAGGTTATAATAAAATGCATATTAGTTAAATAATAAATGTATTTCTTCATGGAAAAATTAACAAACCAAGCCAAGAGTTATTGAATAAATCAAACATATGGAGTCAATATAAATAATTTCAACTTTTTTATATTACCTTAAGTGGTCAAATTCAAAACATGTTTATTTTCATATGTACATGCACATGTCTACAAAACAACATTTAAATAAAAACATTAGTGCAAACTTGGATTCATTACTAGTAATAGTTATAATAGACTTATTTCTAATAATGGAAAAAACATAAAAATATCCATACAATATCTTATTAAAGCAAAAGTAATGATTTCATTAAAAAAATAGATTATCTTAGTGCCTCTAGGAGTCATTGGCACATTTGGAGTTCTTCCACAATCAAGAATGAAGCTTCCATAGAATATGTCTCCATAGACAAGAAATAATAATGTGAAACCTGAGCCTAACCATTCAATGGTATCCCTACACACTCAAACCATCAATTTGTTATTGATTAGGTTACTAGAAAATAACTCAACATCATAAAATTAAATGGGAAAATAAGGTTTTATAAAGATACATTCCAACACTATTTTCTCACAAGGGTAAAAAATAATAAAAACCTAGAATATGAATCAATATTATAAAAAAAAATATTCAACTAATACTCATGTTGAATAACTAGATGCTAAATCAAATGAAAATGATTCTAAAAACCATCACATTTACTACTTTAACACACCTTAAAAAATAAATATACATTTAAGGAAACAAACCCATGGAGGTTTTCCAGTGAAAATTTGCATTACTCATTCAATAAATATATAGATTAACTTATCTTAGTATAGTAGTTATGTTCTTTAAGACACAGGGTGATGAGGAGGTTATATGGAGGAGGAAAACCATTCCTAAAACTTACCCATCCTCCTTGGGATCCTCTAAATAATCACATTAGAAACTATATAAGGAGAATGTCCAAAACAAATTAACAAATTTGTAAAAATAATGAAATAATTACTATTACCTTTATTTTTCCTTCCTTTTCTCACACTTTTTTATTTTTCCCTTTAAAATATGTCCTCTCCATAGTAAACCATGGAATTCTTAACTTCATCCATCCCACTATGTTCTCATTAATGAACTCTAGTCATGGTGCTCAATAAACCTCCACATTTCTCATTACTGTTGTAGCAAACCCTACCATTTCTCCTTCTTTCTCTAACTTTCCAACCAATAGTAAAAAAACATGACTACTAAAAATAAATTATTCAAAATTCATGCAAGCCATGAAAACCCTAATTGAATGATTTTTCCATTCAGTTATAAATCAAATATCAACCAACATAAAAATGTTATTTATGTCCAAAGCAAACATTGTGAATAACATAAGACCTTTGAACCAAATGGTCACTTTGGTCAAAGTTGAACCAAGTCATCACTTAATTCCATAATAAACATACAATATGTTACAATATTTAAGTATTGTGGTAACCTTATCATGTTTACCTTCAATCATGACTTACACATGTTAAATACAATTTTAAATGAATAAAATGTAGTAACAAGAAATGTTGTCAAAATTTATGGTAACAAGAAATGTTGTCAAAAGTTATGATTCCAACCATTCAAAAATGTTTTCCAATAGATATAAAAATAACATGGTCGAAGTGGCACAATTCAATTCATGCCAATTATGGTCTCCACAAATAATCAAAATAGAATCACATAGTAGTAGTCATTCACAACACAAGGTAACATGGAATCATATGATAGACTAAACAGATATATCATTATTACCTCTTTTACCTATGTACCTATATGAAAATGTGGTGTTTTTTTATGACATATTATAAGACCTAACCTAATTCATCTCACATAGTTGCTACATTTAGTCATCAAAGGACATCAAAAGTACCAATCTGAAAAAACAACTAAGAGTAGTAATAACTTATAAAACAAAGTAAAACCTTATGCATATATAATTTAAATATCAAAATTCATGAAATAAACATTAATCAAATTAAATATTAGTGCATCAATAGTGTCCACAAATTAGTACAATAAAACACATATTATTGCATGATTGGATTAGATGTGACATTTACACTCTCAATAATATTGGTGCGAAGTTTTTAATGAATATTTTTGTAAATATGTATTTAAAAAAAATTGAACTATATATCTATTTTATAGTTGTGTCCACTCATATATAAAATGACACGATTGAAATACACATTTTTAATCCCATTTCTTGTCCAAAAATACATAGCTATAACAAACCAAAATCTTACATATAAGAACAAATTAAAGAGGAACTTCACACCCATAAATAGATGTACAAGGAAAGATTCAAAAAAATAAAATAAAATGTAAAAGCATTAAAATAAAATAAATATAAATTAAATCATGTGCTTATAAAATTATTTTTATGAAATAATTGCTTTAATACACTTGATGACAAAAAATGTAAGAATTAAGTTTGTTGATGACATATGAAAACATGATAAATTTTACATTTTATAAAATTATGGATTGTAGAAACTTAATAGTAAAAAATCAATAAAATGTTCTTTTTAAAGATATAAATGGTTTAAAAAAATGGGGTTAAAAAAAATAATGACCTACATAAACTTAATGATAATAAAAACAATAAATATGTTTTTAAATGGAAAAAATAACATAATAAAGATGTATTAAAATGGGGATGTAATAAAAACTACATTTCTATAATTATACATAAGAAACATAATTTTATAAAACCAATTTTTAAATGAGAGTAAAAAAACACTAAAGAAAAGGGTTTTCTTGGATGCATGACTAAGGTAATTTATGGATATGATACCAATCATTTTTACTGGGAATATTTCATACATACAAACTTGTTCTATAATTGAATTTAATTATTTACAATAGTGAGATCCAATGTAGGTGGTCTTATGAAAAATAGTGTTTAAATAGAGAGTAAGAGTGTTAGAGAAGATATTGGGGGCAAGCTGCCATTAGATCTTCTAACACTTCCTTTCCCCATATCATAGTTTAGAACCTAGTTGATCAATTATAAAATCTAAACCTACACAATCATTTCTTATAGAAGTTTACAAATCAATGTAGCATGTAAATCATACTCACACATGTATCACAATATAATTTTGATTATAAACCTTCCATAAAATAAATGTTCATGGAAGTGTACAACCATCTATATTGGAAAGGTTTACATTCAAACAAAAAAAATCATTGGATATTATCTTGTAAACTATAAGCTAATTATTTTATGGATATTACCCATGAGATACCAATATATCTACATATTTTGCTTGAACATTGTTGTGTGAATTAATAATACATTTTTTTATTTAATTTAAGGAATGATTTTGATAGGTCTATGCTACTTTGTCTTAATTTTATATGTCATATTATCATCCCTTTATACATATTATGAACCCTATGAGAGAAAATAGAATGTAAACTTAAATATCAACATAACCTCTAAGTAAGTCAAAGGCTCAATAAATTTATCATTTTTACACTTTTGGATACTTATAACTGAAAAAGGATAGTTATTTAAAAAAATAAAATAATATTTTTCTTCCATTTTTTAAATCTTGTTATTAATGTTTACTGCCACTAGAAAAATAATTTCATTGAAATATTATAATATAATATACAGTTATACTTATATTTAGTTATTCTTGGTTTATAATGTATCTCTAGATTGTTAAAGATGTGTTATCATTAAACTAAAACACATATGGATGAAACATGTACATGGTTGTAGGTGGATTAAATTACTATGATAATAGGAATATACACATAGTTTTCTAGTGTTATTTGATATCAATGGAACTCTATGTGCTTGATAATGTCAATCCCCTTCATGTGACTATGTGTGAGACTGTGTTAGAGTCTAAACCCATTCTAAAACTATGGAATGCATGCTATGATAGCTACTATAAATGGTCCAAGTGGTATATTTTTATGCCTTGTATACCGTGATTTAATTTGGAAGATTTATGAGTATTAGATTATGATATTATTGGGGAGAAGATGTTACTAAAGCCATAAATATATAGAGTGGGGGGAATTATGTTGAAGAAACCAATGATAAATAGGAAGAAGAGTCTGGGAAGTAATCCTAATCTTCAGGGGGGTGAGGATAATATTGAAAAAAACCCCATGAAAGTAGTTCATAAGGAAATATTAAAGATGTCAAGCCCATGGAAAAAATTCATACACTTACCCATTTGAGTAGCAAGTAAGCTAATATAGATAGGATATTGGAAAAGATTCAAACCAACGTGGCCATGCAACATTTTCTTTGTACATATATAGTGGAGGAAATAAATAATTTTAAAGTGATGTTCAATCCAAAGGAGATTGGAATGTGAATCAATAGAGGAATGGTATTTATAACTAAAGAATTCATGGATATTGGTATCACTCCCCCAATAGGAAGAAGTAGGAAAAATAGATCAAGGAGATGAAAAAAGATCTAATGAAGAGATCTCTAGATAAAGAGGAGTGGACCCCACTCCACAAAAGGAAGAGCCTTTTTGAAGAAACCCACCAAGGACTAATAAAAATAACTAGAGGAAAGGACAAAGAAAAAACTAAGTCTAGGAGTAGAAAACTTTTCGTCTATCTTGACTCCAAGGATACTTACTAATATCTTCAATGTTTCCCCTCTATGCATCTTTTTGGTTTCTTTTTGTATGATTTTTGGATGAATTTTGGATGGTGACTTCTAATTTTTTAATCTTGTGTTTCCATTGTCTTATGTTTGTTCTTCTCACTTTTAGTTGAATATCTTTCAATACTCTTTGTAAAGGAATGGGACCCTCTTTTCAATTATTAACCATATCTAATAAAAAAGTATAGACCTTATAAAAAGGAATATATGCAGTTTAGGAAAATATGATCTGAGTTTTTTTTCCTATGCATGATTTTGTATCTTTCCTTAGGAATATGATCAAGGATAATTGTATAATTAGTATTTCTACCATTGAAATGGTTGTATGAAGATCTGAGTTAATTTTTAAATATGTTATGATTCATGATTATTTTCATTTAAATTTATGTAATCCTAAGTTATTGGTTTATGTATTTGTGTTCATTTTTAAATTGTATACAATAATATTAGAAGTAAATAATACAATACCTTTCCATGCAATGGATGTGATATATGTCTGATACAATTATATCTTACTCTTATCTTGATGGATTAAATGAAATCCATTGTGAACAACATGGCCCCATTATTTTTTGAAGAAAATAATACCACATTTTGAATTTGAGATACAAACTTTTAGGAACTATATTTGCCTTAAATTTCCCCAAGTTATGAATTGAATCATAAGGAAAAAATTAAAAAATTAAAAATTCATGAGGTTTCCATATGCATTATAGACTTAGTTTAAATTAACATTGAGTCCAAATGATCACACACTTAATATTTTATTTGCCTTCATGAACCCATTGAAAATATTTAGTGGTCATTCCAAAATATTTATCCTATGTCTATAGTTCACTCACTCATATCACATTTCTACACATAATATTTTTGTGAATAAATGGACTTGATTTCACTCTATAGATCATAATATATATATATATATATATATATATATATATATATATATATATATATACATATATATATGTATATATATATATATATGTATATATATATATGTATATATATATATATGTATATATATATGTATGTATATATATATATATATGTATATATATATGTATATATATATATATCTCAATGTGTCCATAGTATATCTTCCCACTTATAAGTCTATTCAAAATTTGGATCTATGTTACTCCATGTTTCTACTGGAGAGGCCGCATGGCTTGGTTTTTGATATAACTTATTTGGTGATCACGTGCACGTGTGCGTGCACACACACACACACACACACACACACATACACACATACATTTTTATATTCATGGCCATAAGTTGGTTTCTTTATTTCATGTAATCAACTGACATATGAAAATGTCAAGAAAAGTTTATAATAGATCTCCACACTTCACTATGATCACTTTGGGACTCTATGAACTATATGAATCTATGAGGGCTTGCCTATCAAATGGTTATCACATGTCTCATTTTGTGCCACTTATATTTTCACATGATATGTTTAAATATTTGAAATTTAAAATATATTTATGACTTATTTGTCTATTTTTATAGATAAATGTTCATAATCATGTGAATATACATTAGATTTTATAACTCAATATATCCACACAACCTAATGGGGACATAAATTTAACAAAATGATAAACATAAAAGGAAATTAAAATGAAATTGATATCTCAAATTATATAAAAAAATATCAATTAATTACTTCACACCCCATAGACTATGTGAGATATGAATTAATTAGAGATCATCATGCTACTTGGTAGCTCTTCGATGCTTTTGGGACCATTGAAAATTCTATGTTGATCTTGCATTATTGATCCTTATGTATTGGGCTCCCTACATCTTCGTATGGGTTGTTGGATTTGTGTACTAGGATCTCGTGATGGTGACACTTATCACTCTCATATATATTTGACATTTCAAATCAATCTCATGTCATTCAATCAAATGTGCCTATGTGGGTGTGAAACATAGGATCTTTATTTAAATCTAAATGGGTAATTTATGAGGTTAAATTTGACATTCACATGACTATCAACTGATGTCCTCATGACTGTTAGATGACATCCATATGAATATCAAATTTAATTTCATAAATTAGTTGTTACTGAGGTTAAATTGGACATTTGTGTGACCATTAAATGACATCCTTGTGACCATCAAATGACATATGCATGACTATAAAATTTAATCTCGTAAGTTTGACATATTGCCAATGCTAAATTTGGCATTTTCACGACCATCAAATGATGTCCTTGTGACCATCAAATGACATATGCATGAATATAATATTTAATATTGTAAGTTTGACACATTACCATTATTAAATTTGGCTTTCACATGATAGTCAAATGATGCCCTCATGACTTTTAAATGACATATGCATAACTATCAAATTTAATCTCATCAACTTGACACATGTCATTTATTTAGGATTCCTTACTCCTAAAAACATAAGTAAAAAATGAATTATCATAATAATTTTGAAAAAAATATATAAATGACCCTATATGAATATTTTATCCTAAGGTTTTAGTATAAAATACAATTTGGGCATGGGCTAAAATATTCAATTAAGCTCAAAACATAGTGAAATACTCTCTAAGTAAATGTACCACTTGGTAGTTTGGTATTTGTTTTGGGGAAATTATCTTGGGATTTATATTGATGGGACCCTAATCTCATTAGAAAAAATATCTGAGACATAAGGTTTGAAGGAATTCTATCAAGAGGATTATTTCAGACAAAATGTCTACAATAATTTTACCAAAGACTCAATTCTCTCAGAGAAAAAGTTTGAAGTAATTATTTTAAGGGATGGTCACAAAAATGGCTAAAGGGCATGATGTTTTGGATAAAATGTCTGAAGGAATTGGGTAAAGGACAAAAGGCCTATGACAAAAGTACTAAATGGCAAGTCTTATAGGGGAAAGGGTTTAGGACAAAGTCCTAAAGGGTAAGTGGTCACTTCAAAAAAGGGCCAAAGGGTCCTTTTCAAAATGTTTGAGGGGTTGGTTCATAAATTATAAAGGGCATGAGACCTTGGGGGGAAATTTTTTAGGCTTTTTGCATCAAATAAAATGTTTGAGGCACAAAGTTTGAAGGAATTAACCTGGGGAGAAATTATTGAAGGATAGGATCATAGGGAAAAAATACTTGAGACAAAATTACTGAAGGGCATATTTAAAAGGGTATAAGGTTCTAATTCATGGAAAAAATACCTAAAGGATCTAATTCTTAGGGTACATTTCTATGGGAAAAGGCCCCTACAAAAGTCTTGAAGGGTACTTTCAAAAGGCTAAAGGGTATGTTTAGAAAATCCAAAGGAATATGTATCCTTAAGAAAACTTATTAAGGCTAAGTCAAAGGTAAAGGGTTATTTCAAAAGTCCTAAAAGAATTCTATCAGAGGAATTATTTCAAACAAAATATCTACAATAATTCTCCTGAAGACGTAATTCTCTCAGACAAAATGTATAAAGGAATTTAATTAGCTTAGGGAAATTGTCTCAAATGAAATGTCCAAAGGAAAGGTTCAAAAAGGCAAAGGTACATGTGATCCAAAACTAGAAATATTTGGTTGAAATTCAAGAAATAAGAAAAAAACAATTCAAATAATGCTATCTCTGATAAGAGATGTTTTATTGATCAAATTTACAGACCCAAACATATGCTTATCTCTGAGAAAAGATGTCTAATTTCCATTTCAGGTTACATCTTCATTTATACATGTTTTGAAGGTATGGGGAGGATGTGGAAGGTCAAAAATCTTGAGGGATATTAATTGGTTTGACTTCCATGATTTACAACAATACAGAATTCGAGGAATTACTATTTTTAGAAACTTACTAGTTTTAGACTACACTACTAAAATTGAAATTTGGGACACTTCCATTGGGTTTTATGGGGAAAAAATTTATTTAACAGAGATAAATTCTATCTCATGACATTACACTCATTATTATCTTTCCAATGGTTCAAACGGTGAGTCAATTGGAGCTACGATGCAAAAGTTATGGCTCCCAGAAGTTCCGCCATCAATTGGGGTGGACCCATCACCCGAATTGTCATCTAAATTGTTGTTTGGATCAACATGACAAAAATCCCAAAAGATAGGTGTGAATGAGCCAAAGGGTATGTTTATAATGTCTAAGGGCATTTCAAAATTTTTGAAGGAAATTTTCAAAATTTCAAAGGGTACTTTCTATCTAGAAATAATCTGAAGGGTCTACTTCATAGGGTATTCATCCATGACAAAAGTCCCAAAAGATATACTTCATAAACAATGAAGGTCAATCTCAAAAAGGCTAAAGGGAAAGTGTATTAGCAAGATTATATACAAGAATAAGTCTGATTTGAGGAAATTATTTTAGAAAAAAATTTGTAGGGAAAATGCTATGAAGAGCAAATTCCATTGGATAAAATGTTTGACACACTAAACCTAAAGACCAATTCATGTAGAATAAAATTTTTGAAGAGAAAATCCCAAAAACATAAGTCTCAAAAAAGACTCTCAAATAAGGTTAGTCCATGAAAACATAAGTCCATAAGAATTAGCTCAAAGTAACAAAATTGATAATTTAGTCTATGAAAAAATAATATCAATGGCATCTTACCAAAATATAAGAGGCCAAATCATGATATTTTCCTAGAATTTGTATAAACTTATATAACAGGGGGGCTCAAAATCAAGACAATAATCTAAAAAAAATGGCTCCCCATTTCTTTATGGAAAATGGGGGTGTTGGGTACAACAAATAGAGACTTATAGGGGGAATGCTCCTGAGTATTCAAGAACCCAAGAATATAGTTTACAATCCTAAATCAATCATGAAATGTGTCATAAAAGAATACTTAAATTAAGAACATGAAAGAGAATCTTAAGTATATTTACACAGCATACTTTCCTTTTAATCTTATTTGATCTATGTGTGTCAAACATGTAGTTTATTTAAACCCTAATATGATGAGTTTTTCAAATGCTTTGATGGGACTGTAGGTTTAATTCTAGTAGCCATTAAAGCTTAAAAAATAAGGGAAGATCAAACATTGCTCTACTACTAGCCAGACATCCATAGTCTTGACAAAGATACCTTGTGCTCCTTCTTTTCTCATTTTATTATTTTATTTTGATCATGATGCATGGTACATTGACCTTATTTCATCGTGTGATATTTTTAATTTTCTTTTGCTCTTTGGATCCATTGGTTCTTTCTTCTTTTCTTTTTTTTCACTCTTCTTTTATTATTGAATGGAAAAGAGAAGAGTTGGAACCCCAGTGAGCTAGTATAATTATAAAATAAATCATAACTAGAACGTCTCTACTAATCACACCTATACCTAGAATTATCAATTCCAATAGGTATTTAATGTTATAATTGCATTTGATCCAATAAAATAAGAAAACCTTCTAAATTTGTATGAAGTACTTTGAGAGTAAATTACACATTCCTGGTAAAATTATTTAATTGTGACACCATTAATAATAATCCATTATTACCTACCTTCATCCCAAAGACTCAAAAAACATAGAAATACACCCAATCTGTAAACTAGTCCCAAAAGAATTCAATATTTTAATTTTCCCTTTTTCCATGAGTCATAAGATCAATTATTTTGGAATTTAAATAGGTTATAGTCAGAGAAACCACACTTCATATCATCAAAGAAATAAAATAAAAACTACTTTAAGAAATCACTAAAATCTAATCTATGAAAGAAAAATACTGAAAGCAAGAAAGATTAATTTAGAAAGCAAGAAAATATTTTATGAAAGCAAGAAATCTAATCTATGACAGCATGGAACTATTCTAGGAAAGTGGTAAATCTAATCTAATCCTATAGCTACCAAAAACCCAAACAAGATAGGGGATGGATTTGAAAACTTTTTTTGGTATGCTTTTCACTCTTTGGTAATAACAAGGTTTTCCCCATTAAAGTTCTAAGATAGGCAGGGACATCCTTATATTCATTAAGTAGAATTTTGAGCCTTTTCTTCATTTTGTGAAAAAAAAATTAGGGTTACTTTTTAGTACATCCCAGACACATGAAAAAATAACTCTTCCCTATGATACATACATTCTAAAAACTCACCATTATTACTCATGTATTCAAGAGAACCTAATTCAGACAAACAATCCTTGAGGGTACCTACTGAGATGGATATTAAATTTGACCTATAGTCTTAAAATTCATCATCCTTTATGAACTCATTATGGGAAAGGTCCTCAAAGATAAAATTAGAATCATAAGTATAATCATGAGTAATATTTTCCTTGACAACTTCATCTAAACTCTCATTTAAAGTGTGACCTTCAATATTTGAATGACTGAGCTCATGACTCTCCCAACCATGAATAATTTTTTTGTTTACCTAGGGCTCACTATTTATGATTTAAAGAGTGGGAGATTCATTAATTATCAATTCTAGAGGGTTCATTTCATCCACTACATGTTGTTGATCCTTTTGATGTTTTTATTTTGAATTGAAACTCTGATTATCATCTAAGTAATCCACTTTTTTTGAATGGTTATGCTCTATAAGATATGCAACTTCATGGGAATTATATGTGTAATCAATGGTATTTTATTTAATTCTAAATGATGTTGATGTCCACACACACTAGGGTTCCTGGTCAATAATATAATAAATCATAATATCCTGCACATTAGATTTATGTAATAAATTGAATCCAACATCTATCAAATCAAGGCATGAACATCTATATGAATTAATTCCATTAAAAAGGGTCTTATAAATACAATTATAATTATTTTGGGAAGAAAACATACCTTTTTCATTTGCCTCATGACAAAAAACATACCTACCTTAGGGATAACATAATCTAAAATCTCAACATTGGAGCCTGCATGATCAAAGGAAAATAAATTAGGAATAAAATCATCAAACAAGTCTTTTGATAGAGATTTTGATGCAAACTAGTAGTCACAAGAGTCATCAATACCATATTTAGAGCTAATATCTTATTTTCAAGGAAAAGTAAGTGATCCTCTGCTTAGGTATATTGTATCTCATATAATTGCTACAAACGTTGAAAATGATCCTCTAAATTAAAACTTTACTCACTACCATCATTTCATTATTCAATTATCTCATCAAATACTAAGATGAAATCAACATGATCCAATTCTCCTAGCTTGATGGATTCCTCTTCTTGTTACTGGTATCTCAATTTCTCCTATAACATTACAATTTCTTCATTGATAGTTGCAATACATTCTTCTACCTCTTTTATGGTCAAATCATCCTCTCCATCTGAGATCTCTTCTTCGTTATGCACAATGTCTATATTAAAAGAAAACCCTTCCACTATATTTTGGTTTGGGCACAATAACAAGCTTTCTCTTTGGATGGCTTTTGTATAATTTATATCCAACATACCTACAAAGAACCTCATAAAAGGTGTTAAATATTTTTTAAAGAATGATCATTAATATTTAGACCAAATCATATCAAAAAATATTTATCAAGATCAATCCAACTAGTAATAGAAATAGATGCCAACTCTACAAGTCAATCATGCATGTCTTCTCCCAATGTGAAAGGGAACAACTTGTAGATTACATCCTCAAATTTTACATCCATAATATACATAACATATGTGTAAGTAGCAAGATGCCCTTAAAAAATTATTGGGTGACTATCATGGAACCTAGGAAGGTATTTGAAAGGGT
>JARHVA010007324.1:0-7500 GCA_037957365.1 Torreya grandis | reverse complement strand
GCATTAAATAAGTTTTCAAAGTCTTTTAAGGCTCTTCTTTCTTAGTAGATCATGACTCATCATCCTCAAGAAAAAGTTTTATCTTATAGTATGTTTCTCAGCCAATGAGGGAAATTGAAGACTATTTAGATCTAATGAATGGTTAATTAGGAGGAAATATTAATGCTAATAGATCAAAAAGTGGTTGGACCTCGTGTATTAATTATTGTTTACTTACTCCTCTCTCTCTCTTCCCCTTTTCTCCTATATCTCCCATTTTCTTCTCCCTATTGGGGAATCTCTAATATTTTCCCTTTTGGAGAGAAGATACTCTACTTTGATATGGCAAAACCCTATCAAAATTTTTTATGAAAGACCTCTTGAAGTAATAAAGATAATTTTTACCTATCTCTTTCCTTTTAATTATGTTTAGTAAGCTTGTACATGATGGCATTGTTAAGGAGTGTCTTCCATGTCCATTGTCCTTATTTATTATCTATTTTAGGCATTTGCAAATTAGTTGCAAGTTTTTAATTGTTCTCTTTCTACCATTAATGTGAGCTTGGTTTGAATTTTAAAATTCTTCTTTGCATTCATTCATTATTTGGTGAGCCTAGTTTGTGAGATTGTGTGAGATATAATTGTCTTATTATTCATCAGTGTTTATTTCATGATTATGTGAGTTCTCATTTAAATTTGGTGAATCATCCATTTAGATCTCTTAGTAACCCTTTACCCCCCTCTCTATCCCTTTTCCAAGTAAAAACATTAGTCTAGGTGATCTACCAAGAGGAAGCTAACCTTCTCTAGAGGTTCAACCCCATTATAAGATACCCATAGCTTAGGGTTATTCTCATATTATGGTTAAGAGTGGGAGGGATTTAAGAAATCTCCCACAAGGGTGAAATTATAATCCACAATAGGAATAACATAGTTATATATATATATGAAGTACTAAAAGAGTAGTCATAAGGTATTATTTTCTAAGTCACAAGCTAGGTCATTATTGTACTTAATTTACACACATTGCATGATTCACACACAAGCCAACACATAGGATATACTACATGAGTCTAAAGACATCTTATAGAGTATTATATATGTAGATACCACCCTTTTATAGTGGGGTTATTGTGGGTTAGCTCTATACCATGTTCCCACTAACCTATTTTTCCCCAAGGTCATATTGAAGATGAAATGTTTGTGTTTTACCATTTCACCAAGAGTGACATTCCATGACCCAGATATAAATGCACCATAGTGAAGGTAAATCCAAACACAAAAGAATCAAGGTAGTCACATCCTCTTTTATTTGATATTTTAGATAAGACACTAGAATTGAACCTAGATAGAAGTGTCAATACAATATTCTAGGGATGACACAACTATGTAGAGAGCTAGAAACACCATATCAAGAATCTAATGGTTGTTATATAACTATATTCCTACCTAATTTATTAATATAAAAAATATATAATTATGTTAACATAAAAACCACGTAAGTACTCTCTTTTATGTCATTTATATATCTAGCATAGTTGTACTTTCCATTAATACCTTACCTCATTTTAATAAATTTAAGACATGGTACATTTGAGATTAGTAAAATAATTGGCATACTATAGATCCAATTTTAACCCTTGTGCCTTATAATTTATATATCCTTAACCCTATATACCCAATTAATATTTCAAAATCTGAAATAGGGTTAAACATTTGGTGAACCTAACCGTTTGACCATCATTTTTGTATAATCATTTTCTTATAGATGCTTATATCCTATCTTGTCCTAATATTTGTGTTATTTTTTTATTTAATCATGGATGACATTGATTTATTTTATGACTATGAATATGAAACCCTTCAATAAACTCTCCAATTAGGGATCAAAATGCATCACTATTGCATTCCTCCAAGTAGTAAGGCAAATAATATCAAAGATTTGAATGGTGGTAGATATTATCCCTCTAATTAGGTCCATGCTCCCATCCTTTAAAAACATGATGTGATCCATCTTAAGGAGGATCCAAATAATTTTCCCTTGCCTTAAATACCAAAATTGTTTCACATGGAGATAAGCTACTTTCATTAGATTGTGATAATTTATGTTAACTCCATAAGGAAATCATGGAGTATTTTCAAATCTTTAGTGAAGGGGATGTTCCTTCAAGTTCATTGATAAAAACCCATCCTATTCATACATTTACCAATAATATTACCCTTATTAAGGGTGATTATCCTTCTTTGGCCTTCATTTGATATTGAAATTTTTCAAAAGGTTAACAAATATATTATGGCATCCTTACCAAGTCATATTAAGCCATGAATAAAAAAAGAAGAATTGTATACCTATAGAGAATTATATACTTAAGATTACAAAAAATTATAAAATGAAAATGGTGGATACATCAAATTATTTTGATACTTCAAGCTCCTCAAGTAAAATATTGCATAATTTTTTCCTTTGATACTTGCTCAAATATGGGTATCAAGGACAAGGATTGGGAAAACATGAGCAAGGTATTAAAAATACTATAACTCTCAAGTGTAATAAAAATTAGAAAGGCTTGGGGTATTTAAGAAAATCAAGGATAACTATTAACATATCAATGAACTAAAAATTTAGGTGCACATGGATGCATCTAAAATCAAGAACCATCTCAAGGGAAGTAAATGTTACAAAACTTCCAATAAAATCAAACAATCAAGATATCTTTGGTGATCCATCCTCATGGTATGACAAAGTTAGATAAAAAATAAGATCAAGGAAAAATTATGATAACCATAATTAATGAGCATATGTATTCTCATCCTTACATATATTCCTTTTCATTGAACACACTGGATCAATCATATGAGAACCAAGTTTTGTTATGCCATATCCATTATGTGGAGTCTTCTCAAAAGGCTTCATAAAAAAATTTATATATAAAAGCATAAAAATATAATTTAGATAATATTTTTTCATGTTACCTTAATATACCATGATTTCCTTACCTTGTACATGAAATATATAATCCAATCACCTTATTCCTCAAGAACGACTTCCATATTGTAACTATCGTTAGATCACAATCCATAATGAAAGTCAATGTGAGACTTTGAAGGCCAAAATAAAATAATAAAAGTGGGTTAAAAATTAAAAAAATGTCCCCATAACAAATCAAGTCCAATATTTCACATCTTTCCAAAAAAGGCCAACCTTCAAATCCACCTATACATGGACATATAACAGTTTCTACCAATATCGATGGATTATGATACACATATATTCTAAATGGAACATAATGGGGAATCAATTTATATAAGGATGTTTTTTTTTAACAAATGTGACATCATATGTATTAACTAAATAAATATCCATTATATCTAGACTCCCTTTGATACATAGTTCTATCTAAAGCATGTGGACCAAAGATTGTATATTCTATGATATGGGTAACAAATCTGAAACTAAATTTCACTTTGCATCTAGGTCAGTCTTGGTTGGTTAATATGGAATAAAAGGTTGATATGAAAAACATGTCTTACATTTAAATTTAAATATATTAAAATGTGTGTGCCATTTTATGGATATAGTGATAAATATGTGATAATAGTAAATGGAATATATTTACCAAAATGCATCATTGCATGTGCCATGATAGCTCATAAGAAATTTTACCATATGAATAATAAAATTGAATTAATGGATAATCCTTTTCATTAAAATTAGAAAAATGGCTAGTTCCTTACATTAAAATTGGTAAAATGGATATTTTTCTCCATTTTCAAATTACTTTCCAAAAATACAAAAAAAACATTAAAAAATCCTAAAACATTTCAGTACCTGCATGTTGTATTGGCTCTTTGGCATATATGTGTTAGTTCCATATTGAGGGATATAATATAATTTAATCCTACACACACATATACATGATACAATTATGGGTGTTGTTATTTCCCTCTACTCACATAACTAGGTCATTGGGGGCATCCATATTCTATGATCTTAATACACACAGGTTATATGATTTGATGATCACTCTACATTATCATGTTTGAGCTTACATATTTACTTACACGTGCCTTATCCATGCTTATATAATGCACATGGTACTTGACATGCTATGTACTTGAATTTTTTTGCTAACACATTTGATCCATATGACATTTTTATGTTAGTTGCTTATGCTTTTCATTTATACACTTCCTTGAGTGTTTTTACTTACTATTGTATTATTTTTTTGAGAATTTTAGTATGATCCATTGTATAAAACCCTTGTGCCTATGTTTTTATTCTTGGGAATTTTAATATGTCATTACTTGTATGGACATTTGAATATGTCATTTCTTTCTTGGACATTTGAATATTTCATTACTTATTGTATGGACATTTGAATATGTAATTCCTTATTGTGTGTACATTTGATTAGGTCGTGTCCATTTGATTTTATTGCATTTAAACTACCCCTTATTTGTGGTCTCTTTATACCATTGCATTTTGACTTTCTTTTGAGTGCTCTTATGTGTGTGTGCTTATTTTTTTGTTGATCTTGTATTATTACTATATACACATTTCCATGATATTTATCATCCATCTTAGGCTTATATGTGATCACATTAGTTCTATTTGTTTCAATGATACATTTACATAGACATTTTCCTTCCAATATGCTACGTGGTTACATTCATAGAATTTAAAATAGTCTTACCATTTTGAGCTGAGGTAACTTCTAAGTACCATTTTTACCTCACCTCAAGGGGGGAAATATTAGTGGGGGAATTCTTAGGAATAATGTTTTAGACACTTTGAAAAGTTATCAAATTCAGTGGGGGAAGTCATATGGACATGGATTCCACACATTCATATTTTATAGATTACAATGGGGGCATGCTTTGAAAGTATGTTCTCCACATTATTTCATTATTTTATACTTAGATTTAGTGGGGACATGTCATATGGACATGGTTTACATAAAAGCATGTTCTCCACACCTACTAAATATTTAGTGTATCTAATTTATAGTGGGATCATGTTTTAAAAATAAGTCCTCCAAACTGGTAATTATATCAATAGCAAATTTTCTCCATATATAGTGGGGGCATGCTTTGGAATAATTTACTCCACACTTACATAGTTATCTAAATTGGCCAAAGTAAATAGTTATATGATTCAGATTCATAGATGTGGTAGAATTATATACATGGTACCATTATTATACATAATATTAGCATGAGACATATCTAAGGTTCATATGCTTTGAAACATGTACTTAATATTGAAAAATCAAAATTATTCTTAGATTCTAAAACTATTGCACATACTAATACCCCATATATTTTTATGGACATTAGCAAGCCAATCTACTACAGTAGTTGGTTCACCTTTTTTTATGGTTGAGGTGATTAAATCACTCAATATTTCAATTTTTTTAGTTTTGAATTGATCATCCAAACTCACCAAGTTATAGGTATCAATGGGTTCTATGGTTGAGCTAATTTCAATTATCAGGTGGCAACTAACATTTTCTCTAAATTTGGAGGCATGTGCATTCTAATATCCCTCTCTCTATTTCTCTATCTCTTTGGATATATGCACATTAAATATTTATCTTAATATTAGTTTTAGAGCCTTACAATGATACACCTTTTGAAAAAATAACTTATATTACATTGACATAAAAGTGTACTTCTAAACCTTGATATTTCAATTTTATTATATTTCATGTAATTTTGACCCAAATTATATGCACTAATCATAAACTATAACATGTTCTTTGTTGTAGTTTAGTCACCATCAAATCACTCAAATTCAACTCTATCAAAGCACTCAAATTCAACTCAAGCAAAGATAAGGTGTGCATACACACTTAGTACTTTTTACTTTTCTTTAAAATGATAATTTCATTAATAGATTAAAGGTAGGGGGATTTATATGATAATTTTTTATTATATAGCACCTCAATCTTTTATAATTGGTAAACTCAACCTTGGATATTCCTCTTAGTTATACACATGTTTTGATTCTGTAAGCCTTACCTCTATTCTATCATGTGACCCTTGGCCTATCTATTAGTCTAACTTAACTTATATTGATGAAATAGACATCCTATCTTGACCATAATTCTTAAAATGTACTTATCTTATGCATCTACAAGTTATGAGCCTATACCTATTCTCCTATTCCCTAGACACTAATGTTTAAGACAAATAGTAGCATTGGTGTTACTGTCCTACCCTAACACAAGTGTTTAATGCCCTAAAGTCATCTAATTTTCAAATGAAATATATTAAATGGTCATCCTAAGGTTTTTAATAAGATATATCTCTTGATAAGATTGATATAAATACAATATCAACCCTCAATCATTCCTCACCTAGAAATTAGACCAAAAAAACACTCAAGAAGTACTTAAGTTACACAAAAACATTCCCTATTCTACCCTATTTTGATATCATTTAAAGGAACAAACCAACTATAGGTCTGAAATACTAAAGGATCATTCATAAAATCCTATTTTATAAGTTATAATCTAGGTCATTATTGTACTTACTTTACACACATTACATGATTCACACACAATCTAATATGTATAGGAGAACTACATGAGTCTAAGTCCCTCTTATAGAGTATTGGCTATGTAAGCAATGCCCTTTGATAGTGGGCTCATTATGATTCATATGAAAACCACATGCCCACTAACCCATTTTCCCCTAAGGTCACATTGAATATTAAAATCTAGGGTTTTACCATTTCACCAGGAGTGATAGTCTATGACCCAGGTTTGAATGCACTAAAATGAAGGTGAATCCAAACCTATACGTATCTAAGTGATTGTATCATGTTTTAGTTGATATTATATATAATACACTAGCATCAAGCTAGATAATAGTGTCAACACAATCATCTAGGGCTGACCTAATTTTATAGAGAGCCAGAGAAACTAGACCTAAAATATGATGATGATTCTAAAAATATATTCTTATGTACTTTCTACTTATACTAGATCCATCACTATGTTAGCATTAAAACTAGCTAAGTACTTTATTTTATGTCATTTTAATATCTAAAATACTTGTAATTTCCATCAATAACTTATCTAATTTTAATAAATTTAACATATCATACATTTGAATTTAACACATTAATTATCCTACTGTAGATATTATATTCAGCCTTATGCCTTATAATTTTTATATCCTTAATCTTATCTACCCAAGTAGATTCCATAATCTGAATTAGGGTTAAACAATAATAATTAGTACCTTTTGAGATTAGGTATTAAATTTTTCACTAGGAGACAAGTTCTTTTAATAGATTAAGAAACCTATATTAGACAATTATCAAGATATTAATTATAAGGGATTACAATTTTAGAATTATGGAATTTTAAAGATATAATGGAAGGATTTATTTGCCTAATAAAAAAATTTAGGATGACTATACTAAAATATTTATATAACACTCTATATTTCAAACACCTTGGTGTGACTATGATTTTAATAGAGTTTAAAACCATTATATTCATAAAAAAGAAT